>JAVCKZ010045336.1:0-18936 GCA_034780755.1 Lepetodrilus elevatus | reverse complement strand
ACCTTCCATTAACCTTCTAGCACTGGAGATGCACTGAGTGCGGTGATTGTGATTGTTCCAACAGGAAGAGGGTTAACGCTACTATCACAGCGAATTCTTTGCACTGCACTCACAACATGTATGTGTGTATTGACACAGCTATCAGGGGTGCGTTCAAGCTAGAATACGTATCGCTAAGTATCGCTACGTATTGCTACAGAAGCCGTTCAGCCAGCACGCGTAGCAATACGTATTAATACTTTTCACTACGGGTCTAGAGGCTGTGCGCTGTGTAGGAAAAGCAATACGCACGAAGCCATTCAACGAGCAATACATGTAGGGAAAAGTATTGTATTCATGTATTCTAGCTTGAACGCACCCCTGTTGTCATCTCACCAACACATTCATAGATCCATCTACCTGTACTGTTGTCATCTCACCCACCCACTCATAGATCCACCTACCTGTTCTGTTGTCATCTCACCAACCTACTCATAGATCCACCTACCTGTATTGTTGTCATCTCACCCACCCACTCATGCATCCACTCATGCATCCACTCATAAATCAAGCATGGTGCCAATCCACTAATTAAACTTTTGTGGATTAATCACAATTGCTGCTCTGTAGGGCATCTTCTGTTGCCTTCGACACTGAAAGGGTTAATGAAGGTTATCAGTACTTTGGTTAGGAGGTTCAGATACAGCAAGAATACCTTTTTGCCTTCATGTTTCTTCTTAGGAACCTTTGTGTGTGACATATTTCTGTTATATATGACTTATTCTGTTTCCATTTCTTGTAGATTGTCCAACGTGTGGTCAGTATCAGGCTTTGGAACAAAAAGTTCAAGAAATGTATAATTTATATCAAAATATATCACATAAGGTGAGCAGTCTATGTTGGTATAGTCTCTTCAACTTAGTCTCTTCGAAGCTATTTCTCCATAATATGGAGTTATTACTAGATGATGTATGAGCACTATATAAATGGTTCAACCTATTATTCGGAATCCATGACACAATAATATTGCTTCTGTCATTATGATATTGTATTGCCCTTTAAATGGATTACGAGAATTGATGTTTAGTACCATTGTCCTATTAACATTGAACCTTTCTGAAGCATCATGTTACCAAATTTCCATAGAATAAAAAAACAAATGTCTGTGTCATACTCTCACAAAACATCTACACACTCATGACTGTATATTTGATGGAAACTTCTATATTTGATGGAAACATCCATATTTGATGGAAACATCCATATTTGATGGAAACATCCATATTTGATGGAAACATTTTTATATCTGATTTCCTTTGACATCCATGTTTCTGTATTTCCACATTTCCATGTTTCTGTGTTTCCATGTTCCAGCTTCTGCAGGCAGAAGAGAGAATCACGGGTCTGGAACAGTGTGAATGTTTACGGAGCTGCTCCGACAACGGCACAGTTCGGAAAGAAGGCGAAGTGTGGGAGCGTGATAAGTGTGCTGTGTGCATGTGCAGGGTGAGTACACAGACAACATGGCCGCCAGTTTGACAACACCCTATTCATATGGGTCGAAATTTGCAACTATTTAAAGATGGTCAAATTAGTAAACCTATGAATCATTTTGATATATATATTGGTGGAAAGTATTTAATAAGCCTATGCATCATTTTGATTTGGGATAGGCTAAGAAGAATGTCCCTCCCATTCATCATTTTGATGTACCGGTATGTAACAGAGGATCAAGCCGATCCTGGGATTCAAACCCGAGTTGGTGGCTCAGATCGAAGTAACTGGATTAATAACTCGAGTGGTGGGGGAGAATGTAGCCGGGTGTGATATAAAATGTTCCTACTTGTCTTGGCCAGGGTTACACGTTTGGCTCAATCGGTAGAGTGTTGGACTCACAATCCAGCAACTCGGGTTTGAATCCCAGGATCGGCACATATGATCCTCTGTTACACATATACTGGTGTATATAATTCCATGCATCATAACGCCCAAATATAACTGAATATTTTAAGATGACATTTACGGAAAACAGTATTGTACAGTATTGAATTAGAACAACAATATCAGCAGTGATGTGTTTTAGAGAGGCTGGTGTAGACATTGCTTCATCTTATGGAGAGAAACACAATCAGCCAGTATAGAATTATTTCATCGCGTCATCATTTTCTTTTTTAAATGACTATTATATCATTACTGCTGGTCAGTGAGTGTATGGAGTTGACAATGAAGAATTGTTGTTGGAGAACGTGACAAGCCTGGGTATAACAATATCAACACATTACTGCTGATCAGTGAGTGTATGGAGTTGACAATAAAGAATTGTTATTGGAGAACATGACAAGCCTGAGTATAACAGTATCAACACAACGCTGCTGTCAGGACCAAGCTGTTGAATTGTTTGTCAGGGTGGACAATGACGCTACCTTGAATCTCTGTTTCAGAATGGAAGTGTTGAATGTAGAAATATAGAATGTCCGCAGTCAGAGTGTCGGAACCCTGTGTACCGAGATAAGGAATGCTGTCCTATATGTTTAAGTAAGTATACTATTCTCGTCAGACGTGTCACCCAACAATATAAACAATAATATTATTTCTATGTGATGCTGTATACTCCTGAGTATGATCAAACTAAAAACAAGCACAAAATACATGTGACGAGGGTATCATTTCTCGAAGCTCGTATCCCAACATTATTACTGTCCACATAAATACAGTAAATAACAGGGTATCGTTTGCTCTTGTATCATAGCGGTCTCATAAGTGCATGATCCCCACGTATTAGAGATGGCTACGAGAGTCCTTATTCCCAGAATTTGTTTAAGTCATATTGATACCCTCCTTCACAGATTGAGTATGGTTGGTGTTCAGAAGTAGATTGTAAATACTAAATAGGGTATTTCATAAAGCTCTACTAAGAGACCATACTCACTCTAGTAGCTATCTCTTATACATGGGGATCGTGCACTTACGAGAGCACTATGGTCTAATAGTGGATATGAGATCTTCGAGAAATGATACCCAGGTGTTTTGTTCCCTGGAGCAATTCTATCATTGGAACATCTCTGGTCTCAACTGCAACATCTATAGTTAGGCCCTTTAACCAAAGTACAAGTAAAGGTTCAACTGATAATCTAGAGAGTAAGTTCCAGCTAGTGTTCCGTGGATGGTGGCCGTCTTACTTCCATGCGATGCTAGGGCTATGACCTCACTCTGGCTGGTGGAGTCGGGGCATAATTTGTCCAGTGCCGTAGAGAAAAACAGGCACCATATCTTGAACAAACACAGACAGATATGTAGATGAATCAAGTTAGTGGAAATTGCTTTTTCAATCAACAGAGGGGTGTGGAGTCACCGGTTCGGGATCCACACCCAGACAGACCTGGTTGATTCTGCTGATTATTGAGCCAGACGCTCGTCTCGTGTATCAGGAGGCATATGTAGTGTCTCTGACCATCATTGTAGTGTCTCTGACCATCACCGCCTAGTATATCAGGAGGCATATGTAGTCTATCTGACCATCATTGTAGTGTCTCTGACCATCACCGCCTAGTATATCAGGAGGCATATGTAGTCTGTACGACCATCATTGTAGTGTCTCTGACCATCACCGCCTATACTAGTGTATCAGGAGACATACGTAGTCTGTCTGACTATCATTGTAGTGTCTCTGACCATCACTGTATCTGCAGACATACCTAGTCTGTCTATCATCATGGTTTGTCGGACCATCACCGTATTGCTTGTCATTGTTTCAACTCATATTCTATGGAATTTGATTGGAAATCAATAATTCTAATTCAATTTTTGAATATAAATTGAATTTAGTCTCTTGAGTGTTTATTAATTTTGTAGAAAATTCAGTCCAATTTGGCATTAAAAATAGTTTTCACGCTAATGGTAATTGTAGATGATTTAATTGTAAATTTACAATTCTTTTAAAACGATAAAAAAAGTCTGAGAATAACATTTGTACATTATTTATTCTACGTATTTGGGATTCCACTTGAAATGTCAAAGGCTGTTCTGAGAAGATAATAAAATATGGTTCAATGTTCTGAATGCCCAGCAGTGACATACAATGTGTCTTTGATCAGATGTGATATCTTGCTTAGTGATCCTATTATACTCCTCGGGGGCGTATTAATATGGCTGCCTGCAGGGGAGATTACTCTGGGGATTAGCAAATGAATAGTATTGCAAATAAAATACCCCTCAGCTAGGGAAATAATCACTTACTTTGTCAGACATTGTTTGAATTAGGTATATTGATGAACATATATATCTCAGGTGTCAATGATAGCCATAATTAGGAGATATAAACATACTTCTATTCAATTATGTGTGACTATTTTATCTGATGGAAGAGGTTGTTAGGAAAGTAGCATATATTGGTCTAGTAAAAAGGTGTTTTCTTATAAAATTGTTTTTCAAACTGATATTGTATTTTAAAATATTTAAAATAATATTTCTATATTAAAATGGTAATTTAATTTTTAAAATGGTATTTGTATTTCATTTTCAGCAAACTGTTTTTACAGCGGGAAATATTATGACCATGGTGAAGGATTTAGTCCACGAGTCTGTGTTACGTGTACCTGTGATGTGAGTATAAAACTGTACAATTTAGTCACATACATATAGTCTACTACTTTGTACCCCTAGAACAATGTACCTGGCCCCCATTGCACAAAACACTCACAGCGCTACAGGAGTCGTAAGGCTAGCGTAGGAGTTAGGCTCTCGCAGCACCATATCTGTGGAATGGGACCATGTGCTTTATGAACAAACAAACCAATTATGTGGATCTTATTAGATTTTTTTCAAGGCAAATATGTTCTGTATATTCTAATAAAATAAATTAGGGCCAATTTCTAACTGCTGATGATCATGAAAGTGTTATTTATCGATGTCTGTTTTTGTTTCCAGAATGGGAGAATGGTGTGTGAGAGGCAAGACCCAGCTGAAAGTTGTGCACCTCTAAACTGTCCAGAGTCAGAACATCTACAAATACAGGGCGAGTGTTGTCCTGTCTGCAAAGGTAATCTGACCTTGACCTCTTCCAGGGTTTGGGGCGTATTTCTTAATATCCTAACCATGGACTCAATGTTCTAAATATAGCAGGATATATCATGAACTAGCACCATCAGCCAACGAAAATCCAGCCTAGTTCAAGCAGGGTATATGAGTGAAGGAATCTTGAAAGCGGTTCTAAACCCAATTCAAGCAATTTGAATGCATGATGCCAAGTCTTTCTCAATAGCTGGAACACACTCAATGCACTTTGTCATCTCTGGTCAGAAGGCTATGCTGTGTTTGGCTGGGTGGTTTATTAGCTGGCACACGGTTAATCATTCTCCCCGCAGTACATGCATACTCAGGGTGGTCTTCCGTGGCAATCTATTAACGAGGTAATTAAGCAGACTCTGTACAAGGTAAAGCGCAGACAAATGATTACGCCACTTCCAATTTAAATATTTATTCACTGATAAAAACATTTCACAGCTAGTGTTTCTTTCGCGGAGGTGTTTGTCGTCATTGGAATATTACGGAGCATTTGCCGTGTTTGTGTAAACAGGAATGCCAGACACTCCCCAAAACACGAGGCTTGAAATACGCTTATACATCCAAGCATAACAGCTGCACTTTTTGTGACGAGCTCTTAACTGCCGTCTGCTGTATTGTGTCACTGAGAGATAGGATGAGGAATTTGTTCCACTTTTTTTTTACCTTGTGCCCTGGGTAATTATGAGTTTATCATCAGAGGTTCTGTGAACCTAAATTGGCAAGCTTCAAAACTGCCATTATTTAAATATGCATTGCTGATTTATGAATTATCTGTTTGATAGTCTATGACCAACTAATTTCAAAACTGAAATAAATGTATCTAATTTAAAGCAAATTATTCTGAGACTTCTTATTTTGTGAGATTGTGTACAAGGAGACTCAGAATCTATGGGAATGTGGATGAAGGGAAGGTTCTTTTTACACAAGTCATGAATTTGTGTGTCTTATTTCAAATTCGAATTACCACAGGTTTTCTTCCCATCATTAGCATGTTGCAGCAAGAAATACTTTTTTTTTGCATTTACTACGTACATTGGTGTTTCTGTATATGACAGCCTTATTATTTCTGTAATCTAATTAACCACAAATCTTGTTTTGTGTTTCCAGGGACTGACTTCTGCTCTGTCGGCCATGACTGTCATGTGAATGCTAGCTGCATCAACCTGGCCACACGCTATGCATGCAAGTGCAAACCTGGTTTCCAGGGTGATGGACACTACTGTCAGGGTAGGTAACTCTCAACTGACCTTTGTTTTAGAGAAATTATTGTATGCATTTTCCCATTGTCTACACTATGGATGTACCAAGGAATGGTTCTTCTGATGTGTGGTTGTACCAATATATGGTTGCTATATTGTGTCAGTTGTTCCAATGTATGGTTCTACAAGTGTTCGGTTACAAGTACCAAGATGTGATTGTTCCAGTTTGTGATTGTACTAAGGTGTGGTTGTTGTTCTATTGTATGATTGTACCAACGGATGGTTGTACCAATGCTTGTATGCACCACCAATGTTTGTTTGTATAGTACATACTTGCTCTTATGGCCATACTAAAATTAGCTTATTCCAATATGAGGTTGTACCAATATAAGGCTGTTCCAAGTGTCGTATTCGAGCTGCAATGATGTGGTTTTACCAATGCAAGGCTGCCCAAGTGTCGTATTCGAGCTGCAATGATGTGGTTTTACCAATGCAAGGCTGCCCAGGTGTCGTATTCGAGCTGCAATGATGTGGTTTTACCAATGCAAGGCTGCCCAAGTGCTGTTCTTGTACCACTACCTGGCACATATTGGTGCCACCCTACTTCCTGTCCCTGGCAATACCTGTAGCTAGTGTAATTCAGTGTGCAATGCTGGTATCCATATATACGACATACCTGCAAGCTTTGGCCGTGTTTGTTTTGGAAATTATACTGCTTTCTGAAGGTCAGACTTGCGATGGCATTCATGTATTACAGTTAGCTTGGCAATGTCGGCCATGCTGCTTCTAGTTTTTGTTGCAGTTAGTGGGGGCAGTGTCTAGTCGCATTTTGTCTGGGTCTGGTTGGATACATGGGCTTGTGGGGAAAGGGCAGGGACCGGTAGCGGGTGGAACTAGTGTTAAGTCAGAGTTGAGCAGAGAACTCGATCCCCGGTGAAGCGGTGGGCCGGTGTATTAGCACCGCAGAACGTCAGAACTGCAGAACGTCCTGGAACATATTAGAGCAAGCTGTCCTTGGAACAGCAAGACGTGGGGTGGGGTGTGTGGGTGGGGTAGTACTGCAAGGTGGATGAACTGACAAGCTGTAGTGTGGATGTAAAGGAAAATCATCCATTTGAGTTGTCAGTCTGAGAATCAGTCTTCACAGTATAACTTGGCTGCCCACCTTTAAGAAGTTCAATTAGATCTGAGGGGATTTCTTTTTTTTGGGGGGGTCTGACCCCCTTTCCTCATACCCTGCTGGGATGGAGATAGGGGACGCACATACAAGAACATCTAGCAACCACCTGTTAACACAGACAGAAAGGGGGGAACAAGTTCATTTCACCACAGTCGGAAAAAATATTACGCAGAGATTTCAAGTTGATTTTTTTTGTTGGCCTGCTTCCCGTACATCTTTAATTGTCTTTGTTCCTTGAACGGAACAGGATGTGGGAGAGTCTAGCACTGGTTTCATTCAGGTTATGGCATCAATGTTGGGCAATATAAGCTTGTTTGAGATGTACGTCATTGCCTAGGCAGCTGCAAGCTTGATAATGAGTCGTCATCTAGTCTGCTGATAGAAAGGTAAATTCCGTCTGGAACAGATTGGCTAACCTCCATCAGTAGCGATGTCACTAGTAGTTATTAAATTGCTAAAGAGGTAGTAATTTGTCAGTTTTGATTGTTTAATTAATACATTGTTGTATCTTATTCTCTAGTTTTAAGGGATGCTAGGTGTGTTGGAAATATATTTATCCGTGGTATACAAATTCAGATACACTTTCAGTACAGTGCTCCCTCGATATAACGCTGCAGTTGGGGTCCATGCCACCTGCGTTATAATACCCGCGTTATAGCAACGAATACAATTTTAAAATGTATCCGAATCCACAGTGCATCGAAGGCCGTTATATCGAGGGAGCACTGTACTTGTATTGTGTAAGAAGGAAAGGTATTCCTAACAACATATTGTTAGTGTCAGTATAGAGGACACTACACAGAATTGATTATTATAAGTGTCGTATATAGCAAGACATGCATATCAAGACTGACTCATAAAGTCCTTTATGACGCCTTTCCTAGATTTACTCAATCTCTGTAGAAATATTCCCAATCAATCATTTTGTATAAACTCTGGCTTGATCAACAGATTTTACAACTATCTTGTAAATTCATGCCAATTAGCCCAAGGTTGACTCGAGTAAGATTTCCCAAGACGCAGTGACTAAAGTTGATTGGCCATAGAAACAGGAAGTGCTAGTGAGGAAATTGGCCACACTGAACAAACATGGCCGCCAGATCCCGTCTGGGTCAGTGGTATATCGCCACGGCGATGGTCATTGGTAGACAAATACATCTGTAGCTGGCTTGGGTTTATCAGCTGTTCAAACTCTAATGATTTTATTGACTGAAATATCTGTGATTGCTGGAAATCTCTGAGGAATATATCATTACATTGTCAATTTGCTAAAATAGAAATAATCCATATTGAATTATCTGGATGTTTTCTCTTTAGTTAATTAATTTGAAGAAAACTATCTAATGCTACCTTTCAGGATATAAAATATATATTGCGGAAATGATTATTGATTTAGGATGTGGCAGTCAGTTTACTTCATTACCCTTTCAATCTTTTACACGAGGAAGCATTTTGAACTTTAACATTATGGTGAAATTTGATTCAATTTCTTTGGCAATATTTTAATAGAATTCTTACTTTATTTTTTTTAAATTTATAAATAATATTCGGATACGTTCAATACATTTAAAACATGATATCTAGCTCATGAAAAGTAAAATCTGACATAAAAACCTAGATTTTCCGTTGTAAATGTGTTTCAAGAAAGTGCTGCATAGTCATCAAAGTGTTTTCATGGTGTTATTTCTACAACCTGTAAGTGATTGCTGGGTGTGTTCTGGTGAAATATTTCAGCATTTTGATTGTATTTCCACACAAAGGGCTACAAAACCATATGTCATTGTCAGAACCTGTTCATTAAGGACACACAGAGTGTCTATTTTAGTCTTGTCTGAGCCGGAGTTACAGAAAACCTTGATGATGGAAGTAACACATAATGGCAGGCAGGTTAAACATTGCGTGCGTGTGTGTGGAGTCGATACACGCAGATCGCTTCTATCATCTTTCTAGCAACAAGGTGGTTGGCCTGCTAATACCATTTGGAGATAAAAATATTTCCATGTTCCATCTGAAAAATATTGACCGTATTGTTTTCAAAATATACTCGACAGGCATATATTTTCTGGGGAAGATTTCTACCAAACCAAATTTTGTGCCATTCTTTTTCAAATATGATTGCAAATTCTTAAAGAGTAACTTGAGCCTGTCAACATTTGGAAATTCTTCATTGTCCCCCAAAGTTTGCTGGCTGTGTGTGTGTGTGTGTGTGTGTGTGTGTGTGTGTGTGTATATGTGTGTATGTGTGTGTGTGTGGTTGTCAGTATTTGTGGGCTTGTTTTCACTGTTATTACTCGATTCAATGTGAATTATGAGAGCATTCCCTTCATAATGTTTAAACAAGTTTCTAAATATATTTTAAACCAAGGATGTCCTATGGTGTATTACAGGTAAATGCAGCATAGGCAAGACTCGCTTTACGTGTTCTAATGATAAATTGATCACAGCATTACCCTAAATGTCTAACGTTTGCCTCCATCTTGTATTTTCCAGATATCGACGAGTGCGCTGTGGAAGGCGGGAAGAGCGGCCATCATTGCCATAGCAACACAGTGTGCGTGAACACGATTGGCTCATACACATGTCAGTGCTCGGCAGGTCACAACCGATTGGACGCTTATACTTGTGAAGGTAGCAAGTGTTTTTCGCTGCGGACGTGTGTGACTCTTATCATGTTGTGCCTTACGCTGTTTCACTCGCTGTAAATACTGCCAATTCACGTCATCCATCGTCAACTGTGTATATACGTATATATATATAAATTGTTAATATGGACATGATCGTTGTCGAGGGAAGTAGTTATCTATTTTCTAGGAGGACATTAAAAATGCAAGATGTACAAATTTTCGGTAAGTCTACCTCTGGAAGTTCGGGCTGTATGGCTCTGTTCAGACAGTAGGGGTTGTCTACCCTTACATTACTCTGGGAGTTATCTCCCCTTCTGTCTGGAATGGAGATGAATGTGCAGAGAATAAATCCCATTTCCACTTTATGTCAAAGAGTTTTTCTTATTTTCATTCTCAAACATCATTATAAACGCATGCATTTAGGTGTATGCAAACATATACATCCATGGTCATATCTTAGCTGTCACAGCATGTGTCATACTGTATTATTTTAAGTAGACTTTGTAAATCCTATTTTGAAAAGATTCAGATATTATTCGTTCTTTACAATGTGTACCACTGCTCTCAACAAATGCTCTCAACAAATGTCCACCGTGATATTATATTCATGACTAATATCATCTATCTATACGGTATGTTGGTTTTACTTGTAGTGTCTGGTTTGGGGAAAAGTCTGTTAGAAAAATATACGTATAATTTATTACGATATGTCACTCTATTCAACAAGGCTCAATTGAATTAAAGTTATTGGAGATAAATGTTGGGTTCCATATTATTTTCCTCAGTATTTTTTCATGATTGTAAATATATTTTAATTGATGGTAGACTTGAAAAACAATGTTTCTCTGAGCTCAGAGGTAGCTGTTCAGAAGTTGATTTGTAGATTCTTAGCCAGCACCTTTTTACTGCTTCCAAGGCGGTATTTCTCTTTAAATGATCTGTTTTATTGGTCTGCATTCCATCGCCTCATTTGCTGTGCCATTTTCAAAGTCGTTTGACCATTTTAAACGAGAACTTCCACGCTCTCTTTATCAGTTAACTCTGTGTGAAATGTTTCTTCCGAGTTAAATGAGGGAAGCCTAGTTAGGTACAAGCATGGAATTTATCCATTTTGGAAAGTGAAGTACTTGAGTAGGCATGGACAAAGTGGCTGAGAGTTGGTGATAAGGTTTTCCCAGACCCTTAGCAGTTGGTCAGCACACTTCTGACATTCGCGGCTCAGACCCTCTAACACTGCAACATCTCAGACCAGGCTTCGGCCTCTGTCTGGCGAAGTCTATCTATGCCCCGCTGGGCGATAACACGGCGATCTCCGACTCATTACGAAGGTCTAGTGATGCTAGCACCATGGAGTAGACCGCTTTCCCAGTGATTTGGTCAGTGTCGTAAAAATCCCTCCCAGATAGCAGCGTGTCTGCCTGTTTGTACCTCCTCTCCATTCTGCCGCTAATTTGCTGATCCGCCCTTTCTGTTCACATCAGTCTTGTAGGAAATACCTATCCTTGTGAAATATCCCAGCTTGCTTCACACTCATGGTGCTTATATTGCATGGGGGTAGCTTGGAGAACAACATCGCCATTTTTTCGTACCTCATCTTGAATTCCTGTGTCTCTATCCTTAAACCATTCAGTCAACCTTGTCCTGACAAAAAGATACCTTTGAACAAAAATATTATTAATTTTATTTGAATTTCTCATTTTACAAGGGAATACTTTTATTCGGGTACTTGGTATGGACACGGTGTCTAATTTAGAAAACAAATGGAAATGTGGATTTCTTCTCTGTGATTAGCTCAAATTTTCTGAGATGTGAAATTGTTTTGGTATTTTACAATATTATAATAAAATGACAGAATTGGTGATATTGTTCAGTGAGTTTGTTTTTGTTAACCATTATTGCATGGCTATGTTTCTCCAGGCTTGATTCCCTTGTGAAGCACATTGATCTGTCAAGATTTGCACATTTCAGTTCTTAACACTTTGTTGTATCTTGTCCCCATTCAATTTGTAGGCATATGACAATTCTAAAAGGAATATGAATGTCATTAGTTCAACACATGCAAGGAGTATTACTGAAAACTTTATTGCACTTCAACAAGCATTAACTATTGAAATGTTTGTTCAGTTGCCCATCTTAACATACTTGACAAAATGTTATATTTTAAGCAGAACTGATCATCAAGCAGCTTACTTCTATTTAATGTTTGGATTATCATCATAAATCGAAGCTTCTACGTATACTCTAGGACATACTAGGCTCCAATTATGGTCTTTACAAACAGTTATTGCATTGAGAGGATTCTAAGGTAAATGCTTGAATGATGATGTGTGAAAAGATAGCACCTGTCTGTGAAAACTAGCTCCCCATTGAAACCTATACCTGGTACATTCACGTAACCCAAGCCAATGTTTGGTCACTGCCAGTGTTCAGGGAACTTCTATCAGCCGTATAGTTAGCCGTGTTGTCAGAAGGAAGCTAAGTCTGGTGTAATGATAGCAATTTGTTGTAATGCTAGAATACCCAATGGTCTAAGTTCTTGTATCTGTGCTGAAGCGCTGATATAGAGTGAAACAATATTATCAACATCTGCTTCTCGGCTTCTTGACCTTTTGGTCTTCAGTGGTCCTTACTTGCCTTCATCTGGGTTCATTAACCCCTTTATCCACTAGTTATCCTTACATGCCCTCATCTGGGTTAACACATTAAGACAAAGTGATCCCCACCTTCCCTTATCTGGGTTCATTAATACCTTTAGCTAATAGTTATCATTACCTTGCCCTTATCTGGGTTCATTAACACCTTTAGCCAATAGTGATCATTACCTTGCCCTTATCTGGGTTCATTAACACCTTTAGCTAATAGTGATCATTACCTTGCCCTTATCTGGGTTCATTAACACCTTATAGGCAATAGTGATCCTGAAGTGTCCTCATTAATGGATTAGTGATCCTTACCTGCCCTCATTTGAGTTCATTAACACCTTTTAGGCCAGGTACCAATACCAATAGTGATCTTCAAGATGCTGTATAGGAAGTGAATTCTGTAAATAACACTCACTTGACCTCATCTGTCAATTGACTCCTAGAGGTCAGAAATGTTCAAGAGTGATCCTTACCTTCTCTCACCTCCTTACCATCTTCTGGCCAGAGAATCCCAATAGTGCCCTCACCCCACTAGTGATCCTTACCTTCCCTCACCACCTTACCATCTTCTGGCCAGAGAATCCCAATAGTGCCCTCATCCCAGTAGTGATCCTTACCTTGAGCCAGCAATGTCTTTGTTACATCTGACACTGGTACTGGCTATACACTGGTATAAGGTATTGAAGGTTACACATATTGCCATAGTTTGGTCACAACAAAACATGATAGTTCAGTCCAATATGATCAGGCTTAACCATGACTAGACTTCAATGTCTAATTATCTTGTTATCTTGTTGGGATATTTTCTTGAAAGAAAGAAGTCTAGTCAAAATATGGAGATGGTCAGATATTCTATGGATTGTTTTATTTATTCATTCACATATGTTAGTAGTCATGATGTTAGTGTTAACTGATATCATCAGCTTGGAATACATACCATTGGGTTGACCTTTTACTATTAAGATAATATTTTGATTGATTTTACAACTGGATAGACATAATTTCTACATATACCATAAATGGTGGGTATGGAATATCAACTGTAGTATGGAATAGATATATTAGTAAGTATCTTGTCTATAAAGTCTGGCAATCCTGTTCAATATTGGCAGAAATGTTCTTCAGAAACAAACTGCAGGAAGAAAGTTAATGTCTGCTTTTCTTTTTATGGCCAGATGTGCAGCATAGCATTTGTATACAGGCAATAGGTATACACATCTGTATACAGGCAATGGGTATACAACATGTCCACTTTCGTCTCACTTGTACTCTTCTCACTGAGGCTTCCACAGACAAATTCTTGGCTCGCCTAATATAAATTCAAAGAAATCTTTTCTGGTTTGCCCAGACTCCAGATGTCGTGCGCTCAGTCAGCTGTTTGTTGTGTCTGAGCTGGTCACTCAATGGGCACAGAGAGAGGGAATGCTTCGGGAATTTCGGCATTTGTCTTTGAGGGTGGCAAACTGTTAGAATGACACTGAGGTATCTACAGGTGGTTGTGGAGATGTTGGTAGTGTTGGCGTGTGGTTGTAGTGTTGGCGTGTGTGTGGCTGTAGTGTTGGTATACGGCTCAGGTAGTTGGTGGTTGTTCTTCTGGGTTACTTTCAACACAGGAATGGTGTGAAATATTATCTGTGAGATTATGGCTGTCCAAATGACAAATGGCTACTTTGAATAGGAATGAAGAGGGAATAATAACCTGAGTTTTTGTAGGCTGTTTGGACAGATTAGAATAGCATAGGACTGTGTTAGATTCAGAGAATGTCCCCGGAAGAATATTACAAAATTGAATGGCCATAACACAGATTTACAGTATATTTTCTTTTCTTAAATGAACGTTTTTCCATGTTGAATGCAAATTTAGCATATAAATATTGCTTGAGAGGTTAAATCCTTGAGATCATCTATAGTTAATCTGTATAAATTATAGTTCACTGGTTTCCTTGATAAAGTGAAAATACGAAGGACTGAATATCAGGTTCTAATGTGATCTTTATATTTTCACTGTGAGAGGTTTAAAGGGTTGCATTGGCTGCCTTCTTTAAGTGATTTGATTGTCATTGGTATTGCTTGGTCTTCTTTCCATATTGGTCAATCTGGAAACTCTTGGGAAAATACTGAAATAATATTTATTAATAGTTGTAATGTAAGAGTTGCCATAATGTCAGTCATCAACAGAACCATGGACAATGGGCATTAGTTGAGAGCAGTAAGAACACATAACAGAATATTAAGCTAAATACTAAACTTGTAAGAGTCTACCATGTAGAAATTGTACATATGGATACAGTTGACACATACTGTCGATGGGAGTATTACACTTGGCATGGGCACAAGATCTTGCAGACGATATGGAAGAAGTCTGGGAAGACTAGCTGAAAACTGAAAGTTGTTCCAGAATTACCTCGTTTACACATTACCTACAGTATTAAGCTACATAAATGAATGTACTAATGATCACACAATATATACAATTATGATCACACTATGTCTACTTCATGGAATTACCAAATGGAAACAGGTCATGGGACTTGAGCAAGGTCTTGCACCACCGTAGCAAAATGATCAGGATATTTACCATTTTCAAAATTGCCACTATGTAATGACCACTGTGATGAGTATAAACAATGACTATAAGTGTAAGTGACATCACTGGAAATGGCTTTTAAATTGAATTTTTGAAACAAAAGATTATTACATTGACATGCAATATACACTAGCAACTCAGGCGCCAATGGCAGACCAAGGCACTATTTTCATGCAGGTCTTGTTTACAATGAAACCATGACGCTTTCATAAGTAGCTTACATACATCCATATACAGTACAGCCTTCTGGAAGACAATTCATCCGTGTGAGAACAGAACCTGGTTATCTCAGAATGTGGGACATGCAGCAGACGACAGTAATGTTGACCTCTGGAGTAATAATCCAACCATTAATTATACAGCACAAAGATACCCGCATTGGCCAATATTGAGAACTGCACATCGTGGCCAATGACCGCGTAGGAATTCCTAATGGTTCACAAGAATGTAAGAACATGGCTGCATTTATGAATTTGCTGCTGTCAGAAGATCCTTACTAAACTATGCATGACGTCTTCTTTAGATGAGAGCATCTCTACTCTAGAGGCAGGAAAAGTACGCCACTTGTACCCTGCCTGTTGACTTTCCTGGTACTTCAGTCATTAAAACGCAGAATCTCTTCCATTTGCTGTGTCTAGCTTCTATTCCAAATTAGCAGGCTTTGCTAAAAATAATTTCCTGAACTATTTCAGTATTACCTAAGTTGCCAATAAACGACTCTTGACTTTCATGGGTCTCCCATTGAGAAATCGGGGAGAGACCGCTCTCGAGGGAGCAGTCATTGTTTCTGATTGCAACATAGGGAGGAAGCTGATTATACAGATAATGCTAATTCGTGGTATTCCGCGGGAATCTGGGCTGTACTCCAGTCATTTAGAGATTGGTCCAATGCGGAGAATTGATGATACGCCCGACTCGGAGCAATTAAGTACCGTAGGTACACTGGCAGTTGTATAGATCTCCATACTAACACCAGCCATCTGAATGGAATCTAAGCCTGTGTGTGATATGGGGGCCATCAGGTTCTGATATGCGATGAAACTTTATAAAGCATAATCAATTAAGCCTCCCCCTAAACAAACAGATTAGTGTACACACTTAGTTCTTGATGGGCTATGCTTTCAATGAGAAATAACCTTTGAAAATAGATGACATTTGGAAAATTTAGGAATGGTAGAAATATCAACACCAATATGTATGTAGCTTCTTTGAGATAATAGCTACCCCACTGAAAGCAAATACATTCATTCATTCATTCATTCATTTATTTACAATATAATCTTTACAGATACTATAATAGAGACATCTGATAAATATCTACATTTAAACTGTATACTAGTATACCTTAACACACAAGAGAAAAGATCCAGGGGCTATGTTCCCAGAGTAATCATATACGTAACATCATAACATCGTTAAGCATTTGAGAAGGACAATTTGACTATTTCAAGGTCATCAAAATCTTTCCATGAAGACTTAACGATGTCTTTATGCATACAACATCTTCTAGAACATGGCCCCTGAACAGTACCGACAGTGACATGCACGTATCAACATTAATTGGTCTAATATCATACCGCTGTGTGGTGCGTGTGTATTCTCTGGAAGAACAGGAAATGGCCAATTCCCAGGTGCAAGCTTGTCCGGAACGTTCGGAACATGACCAGACACACAAACAGATACACACCAGGACGGGACCACCAACAGGGAGACTAGGACTGGGCAATGGTCAAGACTAACTACCAATACATATACATTATCAGAGACCTTCTGTAGAGGCTCTCTGATGTCATTAGTCATGGTCATTTTGGTCAAGTTTCTAGGATTAATTAAAGACACAACTTTAAAAATAATTTAAAAAATTAACTTCCCCTTCCTTTATTTTCCATTTTGTCAGGCATAATACAGATAATAAATTAAAAAAATTAAATTGCTATTAATATTTCTGTCAATGAAGACAGTGAGTGTTCATTATGACACGGCTCTATGCACCATGGATTTGGATAAACTGGGGTTGGGTATGGATCTCATTTTTGTTTTCTTAATCTTGTTTATTTTGTTTGAACATTATAAATATATTCACAATTGTATATATAAGAAGTAACATTGTTTTATATTTTTAAAATATGCAATAAAAAGGAACAAAAATGGTTAATGTATAAGCTTTCAGAATACAGTATAAGCTTTCATATACTACAGACAGGTATTTTTAGTTTCTCAGAAACTTATATGATATACAATATGATAACAGTTCCTTACTTGTTTTGTAAATTTACTTTGTGCAGATGTACTGACATAATAAATTGAAATAACTTCTTTAATTTTAAAGCTATTTATCATTAATTGTATATATTAAAGAATAAAAATCTTAAGAATCTGCTAGCCGAGCAGGGTGAGATAACACACCAGACAATGAATTCATTCATGTGTTTTGTTTGGGAATAATGCCAAGGACAATGGGAATAGAAGATTACATATCCTTTCATGTTTGTACAATAGGAACCTACTGACAAAAGCACATCGTGGGTTTCATAAAGCCTATATATAGTCTGGTGGCCGGATGGCCAGGTTACATGATAGATGACAGGCATTACTAGGTGGCCAGCATTAAGGTTTCGGGTTGACTGCCTGTACTTATTGCAGTGTAGTGTGGGTCTACCTCCAGCAGAGGGTACAGATTGGTGGGCTCAGTACAGTCTTTGTCAATGGGTGTATGTATGTGTGGAAAGGTGGGGTATAGGTGTTCAATGACAGGAATGGGTTTCCGTTGATCAAACACATTACATTGTATTTCATAACAACTATAGCCAAGTCAAATTGTTCAGGACATGTTGTCACTGATAATGGTAAAAGAAACTTGTATACCCATATTTTTGAGCACAATTTGATATGACCTAAAATAAATGCACACATTGTTCTTCTTATTATTTTATTTAGACTGGCTATAAAGGCTATAAAATAGTAATAAAATAATAAATTACATTTATGAATGACTTAACAGTGTACAAATACAAACATATATATGCAGATTTGTGAGGATAGCTGTATATGTAAAGATATGTGAAAGGATAAGTGTATGTAGGCATATACATAGATATAGTTGTAAGTCAGCTAATCCAATAAAAAACAAATCCTGTAGAATCTTATCTGTCCGGTCCATCAACTCAGTGTATTAAGTACTATACTGGTTTCATCAGTTCTATTTCCACACCAGCTCCTGATACACACGATACATAGGAGTGGCCATGAACTGTAATTATTTCCCCTTCCGACACAGGAGAGCTACCTAGGTGGTCATCGCATACTTCCCCCTCTGTTATTAACTCCAGAGCCGGGCGTCTTTATAGTCGTGATTTAATGCCATGCAGATATTTCCTTGATGGCTAATTTTCGGGTCACCGGCCAAATGACACACAAGCTTATATCATGGGCTTTGTTATTTAATTTACTGTTGGTGTGACAATTGTTCCTCTCTGTAGCGGCATGGGTATTGACATTGAGATACAGAAACTCATCTAAACTTGATAACAAGACAATGAACTCGAGCCTTTGAAGTAGTGTTCCCACCATCCTCGAAAACCCACGCTGTTGTGACTCCACTACCTTCTGTCAAACACCCTGGGAAAACTGCCTATTCAGAAGTCCGTTTTGGTTTAGCGAG
>JAVCKZ010045225.1:0-18937 GCA_034780755.1 Lepetodrilus elevatus | reverse complement strand
ACATGGCTGCCACTGGCAATTTACTCTGTGCTGTGCTGGCTCACTCCATTCTAAAGAACAGAACATGTACTGGACATTAGAAAGGAGCACTACCTAAAATAACATCACACTAAGGTAACCCCTGAACTCCAGCTATAGAAATACTACAGTCTATGGGTAGGTTTACATTAGTTACACCGTTTCGCACCAAAGATTCCCAATGGCTTTGCGATTCAGTAATCAGAGAAAGCTACCTGCTCTATAGGACCCATTGTAAATTCAATAAATTCATCCTCCATGATTATTAACAAGCTGTGTCATTCGTTATCACAGAAAACATAATCTGATTGATTGATTGATTGAATTAATGTTTAGCGTCGCGGCGGGAATATCTCACCCATAGGCGACGACAAAAACATGATACATAATCATGATAAAGTTCAGTCTATCACTTGGCAGTGCTCACCTCTGAGAACGTGTTGTGTTTGAGGTAGTACTTCCCGTTCTTCACCACGACGTACGTTTTACTCTTCCTCTCATGTGTAGAACTGCACACAGAGAGATAAACATCATAATTAGTTATTATTACTATTGTTATTAATTATGATAATCAGCCAGACGTTTATATACAGAGGAGCTCCCCAGACATGGAAACAGACAATCATGATTTCAGCGAAAAACAAACCAGTGGTCGCGGGGCTCTTAACTTTTTAGGACTAGCTGGATATCCTAAATAATTATTGGACCATCGTGAAATGGGGGTCTGGGGTGCAATTAAAAAATTGCTAGTAAGTGAGGATCAGCAGGTGTATGTAAGCTTGACATATTACTGTAAATCATGAAATTAACACGCGCAGGATATTAATGCGAACAAATTATTGACGCATTTAATTGCATAACATTAAATACTTGCATTAAATTTCAGACAGAATCTACCAATGTACGCTAATTTTGTGAACCTTTACGTAGCATGAAACTGATTTCATAGTTGTTGCATTAATTTCATGATTTCCAGTACATGTTACTACTATCAGTGCTGCCTTGATATAACGCCCTTCGATGCACCGCAGATTCAGATACAACGCTGGGTCCAACGTGGACCCCATTTAAAAAATAAATAAATAAAATAAAATGTTCTCCAATTAAATTTGTTGATATAATGCAGGTATTATAACGCGGGTGGCATGTCATGGACCCCAATTTCAGCGTTATATCGAGGGAGCACTGTATATGATTTCCATCTGAATCTGGGCGCAAAATACAGAAGGAAATGGAAATAGTATTTCGGATTTCCTGTACACTGAGCACTGCAATATTGAAAAATACATTGGGATACCTTTCCATGCGAATTTGTAGATTGAAAAAAGGCTTGATTCGCTCAAACTCATTCAGAATTGCTACAAAGTTGCCACACAAATTAACAGGAGATGTGAAGAACCATTAATCACCATCACCATCACCATCACACCAACATCCAGCCACAATGATCACGGATATATATTCCAATTGTGAAAACGAGAAAATTATCAAACAAAACCTGAACAGGATCCAGTAATCAACATCATAAAAGCTATTAAAAGTTCACGCCAATTCTAATACCTGTAAGGTCATTCCATGGATCTCAATCTTATCCACTGTAGTTAAAAGGTATTTCTAACATACTTCTCCATGTATTTCTAGTTATTTTGGAGGTACGTAGTACGGCTGACAAAACAACGTTCTCCGTCATATTCAGTTACACCTCAGCATGTCCTAAGGGGAGTAGTATCTACAGTGTCTGGTTAGTTATGTTTGCTTTGGAGGATGCAGCCCGTTCACCGTGGCATATCGCCACTACCTTCCTCTGTCCAGCCATAATATAAACTTGCCGTGTCCAGCAAAATTCTATAGCCTAAGTCTGGTCTATTGTTCGTTCACCTATTGGTATATCAGATAGCATGTCTGGTACAATATTAATGTTCACCTATATCATATAATATCAGCCTGGTACATAGAGAATCTCCACCGAGTGTCTTTGGATACCAATGTTACAAGTTGATAAAAGTATCCAAAAGCTGAGGATTTTGGTTACTTTTATCAATGAGTAGGATAACATTGGTATCAAAAGACATGAAGTGGAGATTCTATTTATCACCCAATAATGTAACTAAAGCAATATGCTCAAATGTAAGTTATAAATAATGTACCTCACTTGCTTAGTTACTGAACAGAACTTAGTCTTCACATGCACCTGCAATGGTGACAATTGATGGGTGAAATTGACAAGCCCATGCAAATCATGCACGCGAATGGCTGTCGATTGGATGGCAACAGCATGACTGACCAATCAGGACAATTTTGAAGCAATGTTATCACCAGGTGAATAACATTGTTATCCACCTGATATTATCTCCAGTGGGAGCCAGTATTGGGTGATAAATTGCTGTTTGTGTTGTTGAATTGGGGTTTAGATTCACTTTCAAGATTATTTCACTCATATTACAGCTTTTGAGAAGAAGAAGAAGAAGAAGAAGAAGAAGAAGAAGAAGAAGAAGAGAAGAAAAGAAGAAGCAGAAGAAGAAAATAATAAGAAAAGAAGAAGAAGAGAAGAAAAGAAGAAGAAGAAGAATGATTTAATGTTTTATGTCACAGTGGGAATCTTTCACCCATATGTGACAAAGAAGAAGAGGAAGAAGAAGAAGAAGATTTATATAGCACTAGAAATCCTTACAGAGTATGCTCAAAGCGCAAAAAGAAAGTCATGATAGATGAAAGTCCGATGCATTTTTTTCAACATGAAAGTTTTCAGCTGGGCTGCCGCTTGAAGGATGGTAGTAAAACTGGGACAGATCTAACATATAAAACAGGCAAAGTTGTGGCTCCATAAAAATACATTTTATGTCCGTCCATGCGCTATATCCCATAGTGCAAGCCTGGCATATCTATCTACCACAGCATTACTGGCATGTCTATCCACCATCCACAGGATAATATTGGTATGTCCATCCTTACCCCTAGTAGTCCATGTTATCACACACGTCTATCAATTTGCCATGCTTGGCTTCTCCAGTAAACAGGGTCTAATTTGGTAAGCGACCAGTGGGATCCACTGTGCGGTGTTTGTATGGGAGACACTATAATGAGACACACTGGCAAGGCTTTTGTTGTAAAATAAGAACAGCACTGCGTGCATGGTGTACAGTGATTCCAGTACAAAATAGGACTGCGTAATTACTCAAAAACACACCCTTAACCCTCTCCATGCTGAAGGCAACCAGACACTGTCCTAGAGCAGTGTCTGTGCCTAATCCAGCAGGGAGAGGGTTAAAAGTCTTAAGATAATATACATTGTGAAAACTTGGGTTTATGAGCTGATGACAGTTACAGGATTTATAACCACGACTCGCGATAATAATTGTGAGTATGATTTCATGCTCAAACTCAAATTTTATATGTGAATCTGTGAGAGAAATATTTTTTGAGGAGCATGAAATCATCCTTAATAGAAGGTTTTGTAATCTGTGGACCAGAAAAATGGACTTTTGTTAAATGCTAGGCTTCTACACCTCCTTCTCGAAGAACTTTCATATGTTCATGAATGACTTGGAAATTTCCATAATGCTTTCATGATGCTTGATTGATCAAACAAATTGTGGGTTAGAACCGTTTTCAGGATTTTTTCGGTAATATCACTGCTTGTCAGTTGACAGCATGATGAAACATCTACCACTTGTAGCTCTGATTGTTGCAGTAAACCTGCAAGGACTAGCTGGTACTGATGAATCAGACAGCACATCCTATCATAATAACATCCACGAGGTTATCTCCGCGAATATTGATGTCAGATCCCTGGAGCAGGTTAAAACTCAGGACCTTTGCCGTAGAGGTCTGCGGGAGGTTCAAGCTCATGACCCTTGCCTCAGAAGTCTGGGACAGGTTCAAGCTCAGGACCTTTGCCTCGGTAGTCCGGGGAAGGTTCAAACTAAACCTTTGCCTCAGAAGTCTGGGGCAGGTTCAAACTCAGGACCCTTGCCTCAGAAGACCGGGGCAGGCTCAAACTCATGACCCTTGCCTCAGAAGTCCGGGGCAGGTTAAAACTCAGGACCTTTGCCTCAGAAGTCAGACAATCGACCAACATGACCCCCACCACCATCATCCATGAACAGCAATAATTAATATAGTCTCAGCTACCGCTAACCCAACCAGCAAATCCTTCCTTCCTTCCTACGTTCCTCCCTCCCTCCATCTCTCCCTCCCTCCATCCCATTACAACAAGTTGAGAGACAGTGTTGACATGTATCCTTGAAATTGACATGGGCGTTTATTTCACCTTCAGCACCGTCAATCGGGCTGGCACTTGCTCATTCCACTTGTCAATATCGGCCTGTTCAATCACAGCATCCCATTGCTTCACTTCACTGTCCCACAGAATGGCACTTCTGGCCCCCAGTTGGAAGGAAATTACCAGCTCAGTTATTGGTCACAGTTAGTGTTGAGTTTGTAAATATTGTTGTAGCGCTAATGTGCTTGTGCATGTATATTGCCTGGGATTAGCTCTCTATTTCTGTCAAGCTATGCACTAATTTATGTTTTAATGTTGCCGGATATTGACAAGATACATGCCATTTAAAGAGGGGCGAGAGGGCGAGGGAGCTAACACTCGGGAATTCAATTGGAATGATCGATATCTTCTTCATCATGTTCATCACTGCAAAACCAATTGTACTGACCTAAAGATATTTTTCATTAAATCTTGATCATGCGGACTCCTACTCATTATAAGACCCCCTACAAATACAACTGATAGGATAATCATTTACTAAAGAATTCAATACAAAAATATACACCATGGTGGTCATGTGTTATCAATGATTGTGACATTACAGATCATTCACTTTTATGATATGACCCATCTTTCTGATAATGATTGTATTGTATTGTATTGTAATATTAGTCATATTTGTAATATTGTATTGTAATATTTTTTAAATTATTTTATTTTTAAATTGGAATTTAGAGCCACTTTCAACATTCTTTCACTTATACCACAGGTTGTCAGGTTATGGCAAGAGGAAACCTGTAACCACCACAGCACAGAATGCTGCAGTAGAACTGCATCACTGGCTGTATGGGTACTGACAGACTAAGGATAACTATATTGCCTTGGCACAGACAGCGCATCTTATCATGATCACGTCAGAAAGGTAGCTTTCGCAGACATTGGTGCTTGGCTCCTGGGACGGGATTCGAACCTTTGGCTCTAAAATCCAGCATTCTACCATTGCACTACCACCTACACCCCAGTATTTATAACAATTATTTTTTATTTTTTATTTTATTTTTATATTGCATTACTAGATAATAATAGAACATATATATTATACAGGGATCGAAATTAAACACTAGCCCAGACATTTCTCCCAAAGCTAAAGGTTAGTAGAAATTCATAGCATTTATTATTTGTATCACTAATTAGGCTAGTATGTTTTAAAGTTAGTTTCTATCACTGTATACAGCCCTCTCTCGTCTCTCGGGGCATCAATGATTGTCTTCAGTAGACAGAAGGTTAAATCATACAAACATTTACACAAGCAAATTCTTAAAAAAACTGAAGACGTAAAAGTTTACATGGATACATGTCACTGACCCTGGGCAGTATTTACTGGGCTCAAATGTAGGTTAACTACTCAAGAGCCCGGGCTATTTTTAACCAAACTGGCTGGGTTGACCTATGAATGACCCACAGATTGCGTCATATGGTCAAGTCTTATTGCATAACATTCCTCTCTGTGTCAGATTCTAGAGATATGCAATTAAACACACTGAAACATTTATACCCTCCCAAAGTACTTGTGCTATGTGGTACACCTATAGGCAGGGAAAGTGGGTATTCTTCTCACATGATCAAAGGGAACCTGTTAGCTTTAGATCATTTCCAGTACTGTTATAGGGAAATTAAGTGAGATTGATTGTAAAATATTGATAGGACGCCGTGTACTTGACAGCCAATCATAGACAGAGGTTCAGTCATTAATTTTAATGAAACTTTCTGATAAAGACAGATGTATTAGAAAGTAACACCATTAAAATTTAATATTTGACTTTTTCATAAAAAATAAAAATATCTATTTTAAAAATAATAGAATTTAGATTTAGTGCTAAATCTATTTTACAGAAAGTAATTCCATATTTAGTATTTTTATAAAACAGAATCTTAGATCTAGTGATAAAACTATTTCATATTTTAGGGTTGTAATAAATGAATTAAGTTTGGTGAAAAATTAGTTTTAAAAATGCAATATTATTAATGTTCTTATTACCGACATACTGCATATTTTATAAAATACATCTTAAAAAAATAATAATTGGCATTTAGAGCCACTTTCAAGATTTTTTCCACATAAAATACAACTACATGAACATTGTCATCGATGCATACATACCTCAGTTTACTATTTACAAATGTACATCAAGTTATCCCTTCGCAGCATTTGTCGGTTCACATGAGAATTCTAAAGCCATCATCGGATCTGTGAGTGTGTATTAATGCAAATTAATGTCATTTATCAATGTCCTTAGCTTTTATTATCCATCCCACTCCATTTGCTTTTCAGTCGCTGGTCCACTGTGGGGAATTGCTTTCTCTGAATTGCTGCGATGTAAATTTGCCAGGAAAGGTGAAGGCTAAAACGTCATTTGTTTCCCTAAATGTTGATTGAAGTGTGAGCCACGCACATGCAAGTAATCCGGTAGATAATGAATCAATCAATTTGACGGCAAAGTAAAACTATTTCTTGTCATAAAAACATTTCTTTTGAGTTTCAATACTGATTGTTCATTTTGAAGAGCCAGAATGTAGTGAATTATATTTTTTAAATTAAATAGTGAACAATTTTCTTAAATACAAATTATGGACTTGGTGAACAATTTCAATAAGAAAATTATCAATTGTCAAAAATTCCATGTAAAAAGACAAATACTTAGAATTTCTCTTAACAAGAACAATATATTAAAAAATGATAAGTTAACTCTTTATAATTGGTGGCATTTAGGAATGTTCATTGCAAACATTTTATATTTAACACTGCAGATAGATAGCTGTTTAACCCTCTCAATGCTGGAGGCAACCAGAGATGCCCCAATAAGCCATGTCTGAGCCTAACACAGCATGGAGAGGGTTAAAGTAGATATTGAAAAAGATGATAATATTGAGCTTGCATGTTTCTACCATGTAAACATAAAAGCAAGACATAATATAAGATCAGAATCATTCTAACCACGATTCTTCATAACGGTGGCTCCTCAATCATCACCTGCCTGCAAATAATAATAGATACAAGAATGATCTATTCTGCAACAATCACCATCACTTGCATTATTATAAATTAGTAATCCAATCTATAATTAGTACACTGCTCAAATTGGTAGTGATTACCCCTTGGGGGTCAACTTGATAAGGCTGTGATTATGCCTACCAACACCAGGAGGCATGACTAATGAAATCCACACTTGAGATTTCTGACCGCAGCGCCAACGTGGAGATGGGGGGAGCATTAGCATTAATAATGAAGTCCTTGAGCAGAGCTAATGTTTGTTTCTAATGCATCACATGTACATTGAATCTCCAGGTCTCGCAAGATGCAATTACCTATCATTTCGTATTTAGGTGAAAGTGGCATATTTTGAAAGATACACATGTTTGAATTGGGGGAATAGAGTCACTTTTTATATTCTTGAATAGTTGTAACTAGGTAACAATGTAAATTTCATATATAATTGGAATTAAAATCTATATATGTAAGAACAAGAATGATTTTTTTTAAATGAATATTTTTTTATTACTGGGTTTGATTGATCCACAATCCATAAAAAGAAAAAATTGCCGAATTGTTTTTGAAACTACAAATTTTCGATTATTTCGTTAATTCAAACTTTTAGTTTTACTACAAGAGTATAAATAAATAAGAACAAAACGTTATCTCGTTGACCCTTTACAACAATACTATGAACTGATAATCTCGCAACCTGCCCAAAGCCAACACCCCGAAGTAAACAAAACATGCGCTATATGCGTAGGACCATAGGAATGACTACGTCCACTATTTATATACCACAGCCTAATAACATGCCTAGGTACATGGGATATCAACCAGTTCACTTCATACATCTTTCAAGATTGACAGATAGGACATGAAAAGCTTATGAAATAGATATTAACTTCTCTACTCGAAGAAAGCTGACCTTTTGGCCTGATCAGTAGTTTCCTACTGCCACAGGCCCTACGCATGATAAGTGTGAACCTTCATGGTCCCTAATGTCCATAGCTAAGTCGACATTTGGCTAGGTTAGGACACGTGACATATATACATACGTATAGGTAAAAATGCACCTTTGCTTGTACGTAGCAAGGAACATACAACATTCTATTTTTGGCCAGAGAACAGGAAGTGACGGTACGGTATTTTATAAGAGATATGGCGCCCATACTGAGTAGTATTCAATCATTAATTTGGACCTTCACGTCAAACCATACGTTAAGAAACAAAAAATATGTCATGATTTTGATAAAACCCAGCACAATTCCTTAGTTGTAATACTATAGATTTACATATACACATTGTAAGTACACACAGTTTTTGTATTCATGGCAATACAGAATAGCGCGGCCAGGGTATGGTTTCTCAAAGCTCTCATATCTACTACGAGACCATAAAGACTCTCGTAGCCATCTCTGATACACGGGGATCGTGCTCTTACGAGAGCTCTATGGTCTCAAAGTGGATATGAGAGCTTTGAGAAACTACCCGGAGCCCGTATTCTCGAAACTTTGAAAGTCCTAAGAAGTTTGTAAGTACTAATAATTTGCGTAACCTGTTTTCTGCTTATGTTAATTTTTGAAGAGATCTTTTCTCACTAAGACAATCTTAGCTAACAAGACGTTTTGAGAATATGGGCCCTGGTCTTTATTTCATTGAAATCTAACTTTAAACAACAATTATCCTTGATGCACAACTAACCTAAACCATTGATTGAATTAATGTTTAACGTCGCGGCGGGAATATCTCACCCATAGGCGACGAAACCTAAACCATGACTATACTTGAAGCACAACTAACCTTAAAACATGGCTATCCTTGAAGCGCAACTAACCTTACAACATGGCTATCCTTGAAGCGCAACTAACTTTAAAACATGGCTATCCTTGAAGCGCAACTAACCTTACAATTTGGCTATCCTTGAAGCGCAACTAACCTTAAAACATGGCTATCCTTGAAGCACAACTAACCTTAAAACATGGCTATCCTTGAACAACTAACCTTAAAACATGGCTATCCTTGAAGCACAACTAACCTTAAACCAAGACTATCCTTGAAGCACAACTATCATTGCTCTAACCTCCACATTATGATTGAGTCCCTTTGAGAAGGTTATTTATATGGTACATTGGAAAATACAATTGTTCAGAGTAAGTCCAAGATTGAAATAGGGAGATTGTTCATTGACGAGTGAGTGATTATGGAGTTTAACGTCGCTGCAGGAATCTTTTACCCATTTGCAAATATTTCCTAGACAACCAAATGATATTAATCACAATATTCATATACATGCACTATGGGTCTAACATGGTTGCATACAGTTTAAAATCTATGGTATTAAAGCATAGGAAAAAAGCTCCTCGTCCAATGATATATCCCTATTAGGCACGTGGAGTATTTTAATACACTGATACAAATATTATTTTACAAATAAGCTGATATACTGAGCTTTTAAGATAGTAAGAACATTTTATTAGTGTAAAAATGCATTGTTGCTCCTATACACTGATACAGTACACTTACTCGTCCTCCAACTATAACATTGAAGAATACAGTGCTCCCTCGATATAACGCGGAAGTTGGGGTCCATGACATGCCACCCACGTTATCATACTTGTGTTATATCAACGAATATAACTGGATAAGAACAAATAAATAAATGGGGGTCTACATTGGACCCTGCGTTGTATCCGAATCCACGATGCATCTAAGGACGTTATATTGAGGGAGCACTGTACTATTTTCCAATCAACTTTATTAACATTTGTACACAATTGAGAACATAATATTTAACAGGAACATAATCTTTCCAAGTTATTTGTCCTAATTTTTGTAATAATACTAATTCTATTTAAATTATCCTTTGAATGCTTCTATGATTTGTTATTTGTTTGTTTGTTTTGGCTGTTTGAATTGGGGTTTAGAGTCGCTCTATATATATTCTTTCACTATTGGTTCTATGTACTTTCCTATAGTCAACGCCACCTTCCTGGTTTGTATGTAACTACATCTAATTTGATCCAATACTAGTTGGCCGTACTGTGTGGATTATAACCTGGAGACAGAACCTGACAAAGGGAGCAGATAGATACTAAGATAGTATTATAGTCTGACAAAAGTATGCTTAGCAACACAAGGCTTTCAATGGTAAGATACACGGTCCATTGTTAGGGAATGTCTCGTCAGATCTAATTGAACTTCACATAAATTGTACTATTTTTAATTAAGCAATTTTTTCCTTATTTCACTTTTAAAGATTTCAAAGCTAAGAACTAAGAAGGAAGCTGCAGGTATACTGTATCTATCTACCTGAAGCTTATTTTTATTTATTTATTTTTTCCCCTAATTTTTCCTAATTTTATGAAAAGGTACCATCGTCTAATAAAGTATTTTCCAAATCCTAAATTATAACTAATAACTAAATATGTTAAAGGACAAAAAATAAATCAGTTGAACACAAACTGTAAAAACTTAGTCAAAAATTCACGAATGAAACTGACCGCAATAAGAAGAAATATATTTTTAAATAATTATCAAATAAAAGCCAAGAAAAATAGATGACGTCCATATACATAAAACATTTTTTAATTGATTCAGATCCACACTGTTCATGAGTAATATCTTGCTAAATATATTATTGTCCAAGAAACAGCAATGGAAATACAATACATCAGCTGGCAGCGAAGATCACACATTGAAGGACCAACATACCTTCTGACAATCCCTGTCAGTACAGTCCCACTCCAACTAGCACAAGCATGCATAGGTGCAACACAGCAGCGGGCAGCAAAGACCACACATTGAAGGACCAACATACCTTCTGACAATCCCTGTCAGTACAGTCCCACTCCAACTCTCAGTACAGTCCCACACCAACTCTCAGTACAGTCCCACACCAACTACCACAAGCATGCAGAGGTGCAATAAAGCTGTCTGGAAACTGCATGGGGGGTGGAGTACGGTATTCATTTCAAAGTAATGTCCATCCCAATGACAACCGAGTTGCTCTAGTTGCGACTGACTGACTGACCACCTTCCTGCAATGGTCAGCGGCTGACCCAGATCTCGATCTGTTCCTGATAATGGCACACGTACATGGTCAAAGCTCACAGCTATCCAGCCCACTCTGTATCATAGAGGCCCCCTGCACCCAGGACTAAAGGTTAGAGATGCCGTAGACTACCTCCACTTCGGGGTAATGAAATTTGGGCATTGGAGCAAGATAAAATTTGGGCATTGGAGCAAGAGAACAACAGGCTTATTTATGTCTTTGGGGTGTTATTTGTACTCTATGGATTTCATTGTCCGGAAAATATTGGAATTAAAGATGACCATAAAGCTAGTAATTGGTCAAGGAATATAGGTCACGATGTCCATGGGTTTCGAAGGAGGCGATTCAATAATTTTATAACTTAGAGACATATTCGACTGTTGTAAAATCTACCATTTATGTGAACAGAATAGCCAGTACATTAACCATATTCATACCAGAAACTTAAAGAATGCAGACAAATAATTTGACGGACATTAAGATTTTTAATAAAAATTCCTAGAAATGGAAAAATAATAAACAATTTCATAGAGATTCCTTCCTCATGCAATGTGTACAGTAAACACTGAAAATAGATTTCTTTAGCCTAACAGTCGAGGCATATAGCGTTAATCCTGGCATTGTGTGGCTTTTCATTACTTATTCATTTCTATTGTGATGAAATCGAGCAGTGTATTGATCCCTGGTGATATGCAACACACATCTGCTATTGGTGTCGTCAAGATTCCTGGGGCAGAGTCAAAACATATACCCATTAACCTTGGAGAGCAATCAGGTCATGTGCCCATCTAGAGCCAGCACCACAGGTAATGTGTACGTCAGCCCAGACTGGTCCACTGGGCGATGATAATTGGAAAATGTGCATGAAATGGCCGGCAGTATGTACAGTGTACTAAAAGTTCATCCTGACTGCCACTGGCACAGACTTACCTGCTGTAACAAGAGTCCTGGTCCCCTCTCTGCTCTCCCTCCCTCCCTCTCTATAGCACTAGCACTAGCACTAGCACTGACTTCCCAGTGCCACAGAGCGAGCAAAGGAGAGAACTAGGTCAAAGGCTAGTAACAATCAATATAGAGCAAGGGAAAACAATATTGGAATGAGGTCAACTGAACCACTCCGAACTACTACTGCATATCCATTTACACGCGAGGGAGCGAGAACACCTGAGGCTGAGCCGCCTGACCCACCTGTAAACCTGAGCCGCCTGACCACCTGAGCCGCCTGTAAACCTGACCACCTGAGCCGCCAGACCACCTGAGCATCAAGCAAATTCACACACTACCACAAATGATAAATAAACAACCAATTTAACGGACAGCGGTCAAACAGCTAAATGACAACAAATATGGACATAGTGCTAGTAAATATGACATATAAATATATAAAGTAGACACCACCATGCTCTGAATGCCAGCAATAGGTCAATGATGTACCCAGTGGTATAAATGTACTTGTGTGGGGAGTTTGCGGTTTGGATAGAATGCCAGCATGGTCAGTTCCGGCTGAAATATCATAAAGTCACGTACATGGCCCGTTTTATTATCATCTTTATGTTGTCATAAATCAGCATTGCCCTGGCGAAATTTGACAACACATGAGATGGATGGATGGATGTGATGTGGAAAGCAGATCTATGTTGAGGTTGCCCAGGGTTGCCCGCAGTTGCCCCGGGGCCACTAGCGATTTTGTGGGTTATAGCAATCCTGGTCAACTGCTGTTACTGTTAGCAATATGCTGAGAATGCAATTAGTTCAACAAATTAGGGAAGGAAAAAGTAAATAAATAAAAATTAAACTTGTTAATTACTTTTCTCATGTTTTTCATAGTAATGAAAACAAAAATGTAATCTGATAATTTAGGTGCAAACTAGTCTAACAAACAATTTCAGCTAGGTTCAATTGTAAAACTTTTTCAGTCCTCTTAATAAATATTCAATCATATAATAAATAGTTCAATCTACACAATTGTGGGTGTAGCTAGTAAAAACTATTTATCCCGTGGGCTAAAACATGGGGTAAAATGTTTTGAACCAATGGACATCTTTATTAATAAATGTATTCCTGAGAATACTAGAATTGGTATTTTGAAAATGTTATTTTCAGAAAATATTTGTTTTGTTTTAATTACTGTATAACAAAAGTCATGCTCAGACACCTGATATGAAATACATATCATTCTCCTCCAAAAATTAAAAGAAAGAATTCTTAATGTAGAATAAGAAATCCACTTTCCCAAATGCTTCGTTCATGACAGCATATTAGTTCCATTCAATATTCATAAATATTATTTATTTTGGTATTTAATACAAAAAATATATAAGAAAGCGACTTTCTGTAATATCCATCTTTTTTTTATGTTTTAGGCTTTAGTTTACGGATCTGCCAACATGTTTTTGGTTTTTTTTCAGTTTGAAAAATAAAAATAATTATGTTTCTGTCAATCTAGAAATATGATGGAATCTAGAAACATCCAAATTCCGTTAATCTAGAAATATTCAGATTCCGTCAATTTATAAACATCCAGATTCTGTCAATATTCAGATTCCGTCAATTTAGAAACATCCCAATTCTGTCCATCTGGAAACACTCAGATTCCGTCAATCCAGAAAGATCCAGATTCCGTCAATCCAGAAAGATCCAGATTCCATCAATATTCATATTCCGTCAATATTCATATTCCGTAAATTAAGAAACATCCCAATTCCGTCAATATTCATATTCCATCAATTTAGAAACATCCCAATTCCGTCAATCCAGAAACATCCAGATTCCGTCAATATTCAGATTCCGTCAATTTAGAAACATCCCAATTCCGTCAACCCCAGAAACATCCAGATTCCGCCGTATTATATGAAGATCATCGAGCCGGCCATGAAAGCAATCACGAAATCCCCAGGGCCGGCCGACAATGGAGTAAGGCATTTCAGAGGATAGAAATCTGTACTCCCAACTCCAGCCTAGACTGACCTAAATCAGGAAGGATGATCATAAACAAGGCGGCTATTGTTGTGGTAATGTTACTGACCCAACTGGTCATGCATTTGATGGTCACTCTGCAGACACTGGGATATATTTCAATTGCTGCCAAATTTAGACATGTCCAATTCGTCATTGGTAAAGTGAAATAATGCAGTGCAGTATTGAAACTTGACAGATTTACTAAGAATAGTGATTTATTAAAATATGTTGGAAAAATAAGTTCTTGAAGTTGGCTATATTTCAGTTGCTGCTAAATTTAGACACGTCTAATTCGTCATTGATAAAGTGAAATGCAGTACAGCATTGAAACTTGACAGATTTAATAATAATAGTGCATTACTAAAATATGTTGGAAACAGAGTTCTTGAATTTCTTTTTGGATTAAAACTAATGTTTTGATGCAACAGGGAATATTTCACCCAAATGTGACAAAGGTTCTTGAAGATAACTTGATTAAGGCTATAGTTGTGACTATTTACAGACTGGTCATAAGCTGTCAAATTTTGGGTTATTAAATATTATCCTAAAACTTGCATTACGTAATATTCCAGCATGTAGGTCAAGGAAATAGCTCGGTCAAGATGAGACAGTAGACATGTAACATACCACTAACATCAATCATCCCGGCCATGTTATATACACATACTTTAGATGTTAATATTAATCATATGGGCCATATTAATAAGATTAATAGAGTTTACCTAGGTTTATGAGCAATCAGAACATGATGCGCTGGCAGTTGACATGTTGAGGTTATCGGGGTATCGTAACACAAGGACTTTAGATTGTCTATATTATATTATTTACTAATTATTATGAATATACCTCTGTGTGTCCCATCCTGGTTAATGCATTAGATACCGGCAGATTTTGAAGCTTGGCATAAATATTAATATTATGGTTTTATAATATTATATACACATTTGTTTATATTTAATTTTAAATCCAATGTTTTATCTCTAGTAATAGACTGCAGATATCTATCTCTATGTAATGAAAATTCATTATCAGTAATTGTAGTACCATGTAAAGACACATTTTGAACAATAACCTCATAAAATATGGCTAAAAGATAAAAACGAAGAAAACATTAATCACAACCAAAAACAACAATAAAACAATACCCAAAAAAAAAGATTGCAAAAGAAAATTAACCAAAAATGAAAACAGAATATTAAAAAGAAACTTCCAAAATATACATTTTGAACAATAACCTCAGAATACTGTTTTAAATATATATTTAAAAAAACCCAACAACACAGACATACCATTTAAATTAAATAAATATAAAAATAAAAATGAAAAAGAAACACCTTAAAAAAAAACACAATGACAATGACTACTTGAAGGCAGTTGGAGTTCACACAGAGATGGCCAGATAGATAGACACACATACGCACACACATGCCATGTTCACTTCATTAGAGTTTCATCTTATTCACACATATCCCTGGGAGCAGCTACATCTCACTGTACTGGCTGGATCTCTTGACCCCTGTCCACCTGGAGCTTGGTCAAGTGGACCCATTCCACAAACCACCCCTAGCCTAGGCAACCCTCAAACACCAATTACACGCAGCAAACAGAACTATTTGATACGCATGTTATAGAAACCGACATGCCGATAACGTCAACACGTATGCTGATTTATGGCAGAGTGTACACATCTGTTGAGTGTACACCAGGGTAGGTTTCCTTTAAGTAAACTTGTCAGTGGTCGGGTTCAGAAGAGATGTGCTGGGTTAAAATCAGTTGTCCAGACATGTCCCAAAGGTACGTGCTGTCCACTACTGTCCATCCAGTGTTTGCTCTGTCCCTTGACCCAGCATTGTGTGACAACACTGTCCGCGGTCCTCTCCAAGTGTACACACATTTCTCACATGACATGCTCAGCAAGACTGGCTTTTTTTCAATTACCCCCAATCACTCCATGCACACCAATCACTCCATGCACACTAATCATTCCATGCACACCGATGCTTCCAGACAACCTTGAGTCAATCAATTTGAAATTGAAAAGAAAAGTCTATGTCACAGTACTTATCACTTTATTGCAGGAGTGTTTTCCCTATTCCATAAGGTTGCTTGTACCCTACAAGAAGCATGTAAGATCCTACAAGAAACATGTAAGATTCTACGAGAAACATGTAAGATCCTACAAGAAGCATGTAATATCCTACAAGAAACATGTAAGATCCTACAAGAAGCATGTAAGATCCTACAAGAAGCATGTAAGACACTACAAGAAACATGTAAGATCCTACAAGAAACATGTAAGATCCTACAAGAAGCATGTAAGACACTACAAGAAACATGTAAGATCCTACAAGAAGCATGTAAGATCCTACAAGAAACATGTAAGATCCTACAAGAAGCATGTAAGATCCTACAAGTAGCATGTAAGTTCCTACAAGAAACATGTAAGATCCTACAAGAAGCATGTAAGATCCTACAAGTAGCATGTAAGGTCCTACAAGAAACATGTAAGATCCTACAAGAAACATGTAAGATCCTACAAGTAGCATGTAAGGTCCTACAAGAAGCATGTAAGATCCTACAAGTAGCATGTAAGGTCCTACAAGAAACATGTCAGATCCTACAAGAAGCATGTAATATCCTACAAGAAGCATGTAAGATCCTACAAGAAGTATGCAAGATCCTACAAGAAACATCTAATATCCTACAAGAAGCATGCAAGATCCTATATTAAGAATAGATGTTAAAAGAATTAAATTGATAAGCCTTGACATTCCTACATGCATGTGAAAAGATTGAGGACATGTTACCCATCTGCAGTGCTATATATTCATGGTAAAACTCTTTCGGCAGGATAGGTACAAGAGCTTGATGAGATCAGACTGTTTGAAGTTCCATTATTGTTGGGATGATGGCACTTGCCTTAACCTTAGGAAAATAGTTTCTGGCATTCAAAATAACTCTAATTAAACCCATCTCATTTGTGTAGCGCTTTGAGCATGCTGTGAAAAGTGTGAAATAATGCGCTTTAGATGTAGCCATTATCATTATTATTATTAATATTTAAAATTCCATCTACAACCTAAAAAAAAAATCAATAGCTTGCAATGGTTCCATGCAGAAAACTGTCACTTCCTATTGAACTTAATCCGTACCCATCTTTAAAAATACTTCCAACATTCTGAAGCTGATAAATGTGTTGACCTGCGATATATCAGTGAACATTGTGAAATATGAAATTTCAGACTAAATATCAGATTTCCTTTCATCTATTTACAGGTGGATGACACTGTACAGATTAGCTTCTTCCCCACTTCCTGTTCTTCATCTTTCTAAGACATCTGTCCACACACCTGACAATACTGAATGACAAGAAGCCAAAGTCCAGACAATACATCTCCTGATTACTCCCGTCAAGAGAAGTCAAACAAGTTGTCCAATATCCTTCTCGTACTATGCACGAGTGTCCGATTAGTAACACTACCAACCCCGACAGTCCTTATCTTTATACCATCGCAAGTCCACGGACAACAACACACAAGTCTCCTCGACTGACAACCCAAGACGGCAATGACAACTGGAAGGACATATCCACGTGACAGTGTATCTCATCCATGGCTCATACTCCAGTAAACATCGCGACTTCCTCTGTGACGTGACGTCTATCTGAGGACAGTTAAGCTTGTAAGCATCCCACTGCACAAGGCTTTAGGGACACCCAAGCTTCCAAAGACAATGCTTTAGGGACACCCAAGCTTCAGGGATGTCTTACAAGTCTCTGACATCACACACATCCGAGGCCGCATCTTGAACAGTATCCTGATGCCACTTGACCAATGATTAACACATCCAGTTCCTATAGCGGCATCGGCTTCTCGGTAATCCTCTTCCACTGGTAATCATGATCCAGCTGCTTGCTACTTCCTGTCGCTGCCTGGGAACTACAAGAACCACCGGATATTGCCGACTGCAAACATCAAACAGGATGCTCCACTTGCGGTTCACAGAGAGGGTTCACAGAGAAGGTTCACTGGCACTGCTGGAGATTCATCTTCTCGTCATTGTCATTGCCATTATCATCTGTCCTCTTTCAACATGGTGTCAGTTATCAACATCCTGTCCAAACAACTGAGGACCATGGAGACTTACCTGATATACTGGTACTGAATGATGAACCTGTGGTCTTTGTATAAAATCAGTATTTCCAATGTTCCAGAAGAAAAAAACAAATATTTCAATGGTGACTGAGGCAAAAGGGAACCTTGTATTACCGTACACATCTATTTTTTTTTTTTAACATTCTCACAGCTGAATAAAATCAAAGAGTTCTATTTCTGCATGTGATCAGCAGGGAGAGGGTTAAAGGTGGAATTGAATTTTTAGTTAAATCCATGCTGGTTCATATTGCGCTATAATGGAAAATTAAACAATTCAAATAAATTTTGAAATAAAAGTATCGTAAATCTTTAGTTACATCTATGTTTCATGCATTATATGTATCCCAATTATCTGATTAACCTAGACTTAAAAGATACACTTTGATATTGAGAATCCACATACATTATACTGTCATATACAGCATAATGAAAATAATGAGGGGGTCATTCTCCATAGGCCCAATGTTAAAGGTGGTAAAATCTGTAATTTTCAGGGGGTC
>JAVCKZ010045114.1:0-11478 GCA_034780755.1 Lepetodrilus elevatus | reverse complement strand
TAGATTCTAAAGTTGATTATGTAGTGTTCAGTAGATTCTAAAGTTGATTATGTAGTGTTCAGTAGATTCTAAAGTTGATTATGTAGTGTTCAGTAGATTCTAAAGTTGCTCAGTAATATTGCATAGATGTTCAGTAATTTCTCAAGAGTTTATCAATAGTTGCTCAGGCAATGTTCAGATCAGTAATTGTTCTAGGTATCGCTTCTCGAAGCTCTCATATATCTACTACAAGAGCGCTATGGTCTCATAGTTGATATGAGAGCTTTGAGAAACGATACCCAGATGCACAATCATTGCTTAGGAGATGCTCAAGAGTTACTTCTTGGGAAGCTTTTTGGGTTAGAAATATAATTATCTTCAAAGCATATATCGTGAAGTTACTTTAGTCTATCTAAACTATGTTTGGTCTCATGAATGTTCATGTATGTGTGGTAGAAGATAAGATATGAAAGAAATTTTGCTGTAAAACGTGTTGAAAAAATAAGTTTGTCAACATGTGGCAAAGTCAATCCTAGTTACGGTCTTCTGTAAAGTGCAAAAACAAGGTGTGAAACTTTGTCAACTCTAGGCATTCCAGATTCATACTTCTGCAAGACGTCACAACAGAGCTTCAGCTTTGCAGTATTAAAGAAGAATTATGTGTGGTAGTTAAAGGTGGTCAACTTTTCTACACATCCAGATTAACCCTCTCCCTGCTGTATTAGACAGAAGGCAGCTTATTTGGGCATCTTCAGTTGCCTTCAGCATGGAGAGGGTTAATGAATATGTTCCGTGTGGTTGGTTTTGTGTAAAGATTTGATATATTTTTCCGTATTTGAAATAAGGAATAAGGAATGATAATAGTTTCATGAGATCCAGGGAAGAAGTGTTCTAGTTTCCAAGAAATATGTTTTATGCAGTGGTATATGAATGAAAGTTTGCATTAGATGTACTTGATTTCATGTAAGACTTTTAGATTTTATCCTACTGAAAGGGATATTTTGGAAAGTTTTCTTGTTGATCTGTTTATAAATGCAAAAATATTTGGCTTCCCTAAAGATGTTAATTGCAGAATTTCTGCGATAGCAATTATGCCAGAAACATTTATAACAGAAGATTTGATGCATATCGTACAATATTTCCTGTATGCTGATTGGCTGACTGAGAATGATGGGAGGTGTTTGATCTCAATTGTAGTCAGTTGATCTCGCAACACAAGGTCATAATTTATCATATAATCTCTTGTCAAACTTGATATTGAGTATCATGAGTACATTAGCTATTTTGATTTTGCATTTGGGTTCTTATCTTTTCTTGGCATGGCGGCCATATTAGAAATTCAAATTTGTCCTTTTTTTCAAAGTTTGTTGAATTGTATGTTACAAATATTGCCATTTGTGATGCATATATCTTTTGGACAGATATGCAATTTAATATATTACAATTATCTGCCTATAGTGACCTTTGACATAGAACATTTAACTGCTTATGCCCTTAACCATTTTCCTGCTGGATTAGACACATCTTTCGGGCATCTTCAGTAGCATCCAGCATGGAGAGGGTTAAAAATGTACATTGTCCGTCACTGACCATTTCAGAGTTCATGAAAACTAAACAAATGCCTTTTAGTGTAGTAGGTCTCGTACTATCAATTACACCTGTACTACACACGGTGTGCTAGACTACTACTAGCAGTATGTGTGTCTGACATCATTCAGACTTGTTCCACTGACATGACTTTGTGACAGTAGCCATTTCTCATAGCTACAACTAGGCTAAGACATCTGCTTCACTGCTCTATCCCCTATGGTTTCATACTGCAGCAACTTTAGCCTTAATGGAAAATGCAAACAAAAATAAGTTTTCGACTTTTAACAAATAGATTAGAAATTACTTCAATTAAAGAAATCAGAAATGGTGTTAGATTGTAAAATAGGTTCAAGTTTCCAGTTTCAAATATAAAGGTAAGACTGTTAAAACAATTTTGGTTTTAAATATTGGGGGTGTATACCTTTAAAGGGCTAACTAAATAGGTTATTATCCCATTATATGTATCCTTCTAGCTTCTAAGTATTATTTAAATTATTATTGTCACGTGAAGCACACTTTGGAAGTTATTTGAGATTTAATCAATATAAATGGGCCATTATGGCTGTAAATGGGTTTCAAGCAGGGTTTAAGCTGTATGTCTCGCCTCTAGTAATTAATTATGCGTACTGTATGATTATTATTTTTAAAAGTATCTTTCTTACAACATATACAAAATATTTTTATTACTTGACAATTTTGGTTTAGTGTAATATTCTCTGCGAAGGACCACTATGCATTTTCATATCAATAATATACAGAATTTAAATGTCAATTTGTATTTTAATTAATTAATAATAAATATTAAAACATATTCCTGCATTTTCTGGGTCAGGTTTCTGGTCACTACCCCGTACCACATGCAGTATTTCCCAGCGACGACGACACCTTATCGTAGAATTTCCCAGTTTCCTGGCTCCGAGACGTTTCTAATCTGACCTCGTGCTAGCTAAGGGGTGCTTTATCAAGTTTTAGTTCCCTGGTACAAGGGGCTGACTTTATCTCGTTGTCTTGTCTGGCTGTTGAGGTCTCCACGGGGCCCAGGCGGGTTTAGGGGTGGGGTACCCTGGAATGTCGCCCACCAGAAACGGTGTCTGCTGCATGGCACATAGTGGTCTCGTAATTCACACGAATCCATTTGAGACCAACGTGTTATAATAATAATAGTAGTAGTAGAAGTAGTAGTAGTAGTAATAGTAGTAATATATTTTCTTTTGTTATTTATATTTTTTTAATATAATTGTATTATTATTATTATTATTTTTATTATCACTATTACCAATATTATAATTGTATAAACGTTATATAATCATCATCATGTATGGGTTAAATATTCCTGCTGTGACGTAAAACAATAATTCAATCATTCATTAAATTTGATTTTTTTTTTATAAACATGGAATCTGCAATGACTGTAAATTCCACATAAATTTGAAAATGCTTTTTAAACCCATTGCCATATAGGTCTTCCGTTCCATTATATTATTATTTTCTATTAATAGAACTTGTAGGCTCTGACCGATATATTTATGGATTGGATCTTTATCTGTGTAAACTGTCTTAATGTTATATAATGTCACACGTGTTCAACTACATGTTCAGCTTTATTAGAATATCACTAAGATTATCACTACTTGTAACTACCAGTAGTTAGAAATTTTATTTAGGAAAATCATTGAATTTGTTGATTAGAAACTAAAGAACCATTTCAGATAATGTACAAAAAAAATTCACTTGTAAAATGTCAAACCCAATTCTTTATTAACCTTCTCCCTACTGAAATTGTTCCATTTTGCATGTGTTTTGGGCATATCCCGGTAGATATGCCCGCAGCAGTTAAAAAGTATATTTTCTCAATTTTGCTAAACTATACTGACATGATATTATTATTAAATATTTTGTTTGGTTCTATAGCATTTTGGTTCCGCATTTTTATCAGTATTTTAAAATATTGAATACATCATGCTGGCCACAGGAAAAGGACACTCTTGATTTGAAATTGTAGTTTAACTATGAATACGTTATCTTAGGTTTCACACAGACTGGCTCACGGCTCGTAGTTTCTCAACATGGTCTGGTCTTATTATAGGTCAGAGTTTCATAGCAGATAATGAAACTAGTATTGAAGGGCTTGAATCTTCTATTTGACCTATAAATTTGAATTTACGTACAGGAGAAATATAGCATAAATAGAGGGGAAATATTGACGATAAATAGGAGAAATAAAGGAGAGATATTGGTCAAATTGACAAAGAGAATACTATTCAAATACAATATGTTAAATGTTAAAAATAAATATTAGATAAGATTTGAATATATTTTTTTAATTGTTCCTGTGAAAATATATACCGTAGATCTAGTGGTAGTTATATTTTATATTATTATTTTTGAACGATCTGTGGGTTTCAATGTATTTTTGTTATCAATGTTTAAACAAATATCTCTTTAATGATATTAGATTGGCAAAATGGTGAAGTTTCCAGGCACAGTAAGAATGTTCCATATATCTATGATCTGGTAATGCATGAACTGTGTTTTTTAAAGTTAGCCGTGTCATGTTATATTGCAGTGATTGTGTGAACACCTTAGGTGTGTGTGTGTGTGTGTGTGTGTGTGTGTGTGTGGGTGTGGGTGTGGATGTGGGTGGGTAACCACTATGAATAATTAATTATGAAATAGGCAGAGGAAGGAATATTATTCATACATTTTCATCTACATAAAACCAATCCTACTAACATCAAATTAATTTAGTCTGTATTTCTGAAATTTGCAAGTTAGAATTCAAGTTGGTTTTCATTATGGGTGGACGAGATCCCTCACTTTGAAGCTGTTTCCTCACAGATGTCCAGGATAAAGAGTTAATATATTCTACCAAGGGTTTCAGAGTTTGCCCTGGTCACATGGTGTTTGTATATCGGATTGTCTTCAGGATCTGCGCTAGATTGTTTTACCTGAAAATGGGGTCATCCGTTTAATCGCTGATTGTTGCTACGTTTACATGTGTATATTTCTGCTTCCTAATTATAGGTACAATAGTATATTATATGTATACTAAAGTTCAGGCATGGCAGGATGTCGCACTTTGGTTTGTTGTCTCGGTTGTATTGTTGTCAAAGCTGAATACTTACTGTCCATATTTAAAAGCTTTTGTCAGCAGGTTAGCGAGGTATTAGTGTAACGTAAACGAAACGTTTCAGGTTTCAATAGAAATCAAAATCTTTGTTCGTTCTTGTAAAGTTTGTAAAATCAGAAAAATGAGGGGTGAAAAGGGTATCCATTTTTTTTATGTAACTGTGCTACCTAATTTTTTTTATAAATGTCAGATGCAAGATCTTTGCATTTTATTTTTATGTTCTTGTAGACAAATTTGTTGAATGATTGCTTTGTCATTAGCATGAATGATCTTGCATAAATTGTGACATAGAAAGAATATTAGTTAGGTGGCATATTTCTAACTTGTAGATATAAAACAAAACTTATCTTCGTGGATACTAGTAAATGTTATTTATTAACTAATTTATTATGTTGACTTCAAAATGATTATTTTTTTCATGGTTTAAAAAAAAAAAAAAAAAAATATTCCTATTATCTCCCCTGATTAACATTATATTTATTATCATTTTTATCCCCCCAGTTAGTTTCAATGGGTGAAATAGTGAGAGTAATGTAGAAGTTATTATTATTAATGGACAATTATATGTGTAAAGTCAGAGATATATTTCCTACTGATTGCACATTTATCTCGTCACGTGACAATATAGGACAGTCACGCGAGTCACAGGAGCGTTGCCTCAGTGAGATTAGTACCCGTGACAGTAATGCATCAGTCCCAAGTCAGATGAACTCTCTAATCTCTGCCCCGTAACACATGCGTAAATCGCCTCTCATTGTCTCCAGAACATCGCTAGATTGAGTTTCTGCCTCTTCAGCTTAGCCAAGGATCGGAGTTATGGTAGTAAATGTGCTACATGTTGCTGATTTTCTTAATTGCTTTAAGATGTTTGGACGTCCGATATATGTGACAGTTTACAGGCAGGGTTCCGTGTAATATCTACCTGTCACACGCGAGGTAACTCCTGAAATACGATCAGCTGCTAGGTGTATCAGATGAAAATGTAGTCATTATCCCTATACAACCTCACCATGCAGCAACTTTACATATTCTCCATGTCATCTGTTACGTAATACAAGACTATTTTTAAAGGTTTTTAAAAACTACTATAAGGTATTTAATATTCCAATTTATATATATTTTTGGGGGTGCGGGTTTAACATTGGGGTGTTTTTTAAATTTTGACAGTATCTTGGTTGAATAATCCAACGATGTTTTGTGTGGGTATACCTACCACTGACAGGCTTTTATCTCTGATATGTTATGTGTGGGTGGGCGGGTGGGGGTGTGTGTGGGGTGTGTGTGTGTGTGTGTGTGTGTGTGTGTGCATGTGCAGGCAATGTGTGTGCATGCATGCTCGTGTGTTTGTGGGTGTGTGTGGGGGGGTGTATGTGTGAACATGCGTGTGCATCCAGGCATAAATAGCCAGTTGAGCAAACTGCTTATCATCTTCCTCAGTCCTAAGACATCCTTCTGCAGTAGTGCAGCGCTGGTGGTATCGTATATCTCGCCTGGTGTGTTGTCGGCCATTAACACGTAAATTCCAGCAGTCAGATTGTGTTCACATAGCTGTGCTGTATTTACTGATCTCGTGCTATCTTAATCTTGTCTGTCGTCTAATAATTCAAGGCGATTGCTTTCATCTGAAGAGTGCACGGTTATATATATATATAATTATAGTGTCATATATTGTAGCGTAATCGTAAAAGGTGATTATTTTTAGAACGCAAATCATGACGATGTCCAGCCAGGTGAATCTTGTACGACATGTTCGAGTTTGGTCGCCAAGTATTTGGGATAATTTTCGCAGGAGAGGACTAATTTTGAAGCAATCGGCAATGTGGGAGAAAGTTGATCGAGTTCCTGCATTGGGACGATTTATGAACTGATCTACTGGTCTACGTGCACGTGACAGCGGAGACAGGCTGGAACGCCCGTGTTTACTCTGAGCAAGTGGGGGACGGGGGATATTGGTGAAGGAAATATCCACTGATAAAGGACGCAAACATTACACTAGGAGTTAAGCTGATGTCTTAGCTTGGGAAACCTTAGCCACGGGAGCCGGTTGAGCTGGTGAATTCTCTGACGAGGTTTACGACCTGTGTCCTCAATTCCACTATTGCCCGTCAGTTCAGGTTTGTGGTTCTTTTCTGACTTGTCCTCTCTGAATGTCGTCCTCTGACTACTCTTCAAGCATTCTTGGTGTTCTCTAACTTGTCTTTTATGACTGGCTTTATGACTGATTTCCTACTTGTCCTTTCTGATCCTCTCTAATAATTTCTGACTTTTCTTTTTAGACTGACTTGTCCTCTAGCTGGTCCTTTCTGACTAACATTCTCTGTCTTGCCTTCTCTGGTCATTTCTGGCTTACTTGTCTTCTGACTACTCTTACCTCCTAATCCTTTCTGACTTGTCCTGTGTCCTTTTCCGACTGCTCCTTTCTGACTGACTTGTCCTGTGGTCTGTTTTAACTGCTCCTTTCCCTACTGACTTGTCCTCTAGTCCTTCTTGTCTTCTCAGGCATTTCTGTGGTCCTCTCTGACTAGTTCTCCAACTCTGATAGGACTTTGGTTGACTTGTCCTCTATGGCTTGACATACTACTGCCTGCTATACATCAAGTGTGACCACTAGGGCTCTTTGGAATATCCTGTCTTGTCGTAACGTGGATCTGGAAATATGTTTGTCATCATATCATGGATCTGGAAATATGTTTGTTGTAATGTGGATCTGGAAAATATGTTTGTAACTTGGATCTGGAAATGTTTGTCATCATAATGTGGATCTGAAAATATGTTTGTCGTTATTTGTCCAAGGCTTCAGGTATGTTGTTACAGTGCGTCTTCATCAAGAATATTTAGGTCATATGTAACTTGTCGATAATTTAAGATGACTAAATCATTATGTTCCAGTTCAGTTTAAATGATGTTGGTGTAATATTGGTTGGTTTATTTTCATCATGATTGGGTAAAATGCTAACATATTCATGACAGAATAAGAACTCATCTTATTGGTTATTCATTAAAGATGTTGTTATTAAAGTATGGCTAAAAAGTAGAGCCATCATGACATAAGGCATCATAATATATGGACATTCATAAGGCATCATGGCCAATTGACAGCCAATGTTACATCTTGCGCGTTATGGCATGCTGATTTTCCTGCAGAATAACATAAGTATTTTGTATTGTATTTACTGAAGATATTTTCATAATTATTCAAATAAATGTGAATGATTTATTAATAAATTATAACATTCTGGTGGGAACTTTGTATCTTCTAATGTGAATGAAAATTAGTTGTTCTATACAGTATATATTAACTTAGGAAACAAGAAAGCATGTGTTTATCATGATTTTTTTTCTCATGAGATTATTTATAATAAATAAGAGTTTACTTGTAGATTTGACACAATTTGACTGGACATTTACTGTTATTTATCACGTTCCTGTTCTTAGTTGCCATAGAGATATGATTAATCCCAGCTTAAATATCAGAATTATATGAAATTATTTAAAGGTGGTGTATTTATCACAAGAAATGCTTGCTCAATTATAATAATTTTGTTAGAAACTATTTATTTATTTTTACAGAAGTGTCAGAAAGGCTTTGTGAGCAATTGGGTTAATTGTCATGTTTTCTTCAAAGGTGATATGTTTATCTGATGGTGATTTATATTTGATATTGCCATTATTGATTTCAAGGAAATAGTATGGGCCAAAATAAAGTATGGTTTGTTTTATGCTTTGTGCAATAATCAGTCGATGAAGATTAGTTTTAAGGGTTGATTATTATTTAAATTTGGTCTTTTTGTAATTCAAATATTTCTTGCTCGTTCGATTAACATTACGATTGTTCTGTGGCAGTTGATATTTTGAAACTGAAAAGGATATTTCAACAAGATTCGCTGTTCCATTTTATGTGAGAAATGCAAAGTAAAACAGTTGAGCAAAACAAAATGGCCGCCATGGGACAAGAAGCAAAATGGCCGCCCGGAGTCTGTCCTACTGTAGGTGTATTATGTAGTGGAGAGAGTTTTATCTCATCTAAAGTGTGAACGTGAGATTCAACTCCTCCAACTGCAAATCACACCTGTTGACATCAGGACGAGATCTTCAACTGAGATCGTTATATAAACTTCAAACTACATCAACTGAGATATGTCTGTAGACAACGTCGACTGAGATAATGGTCTCGACATGGTATGTATTGCATCGGAGAATTTTCTAATCAAACAAAATCCAGATATCATGTAAATTATTAATATTCATCATATTATCAAGAAGTGCATATTACCCAAAATTACTTACATTTTATCAAGAGAAATGATCATACATGAGTTGCCGTTAAACATTATAAAGCAATAAATCGTTCACTATGAATACATAATTGGCGAAAATCATATTCTGAATATTCATTGAGAAATTTTGATTATTTTTTACAAACTTATGATTGCACTTCATTTAAAAGAGATTTTATAAAGTATTATCGCGTACGAGTGAAAGGTTCCAGCGACGTAAAACAATAACTCACTCAATTGCATAAGTGCTTTTTTACATTGTTTATCAATGTCGCTAACCCCATTTATTGGAAGACATGCTAGGTGTGTCATAAGATTGCCAAGAGGAAGTATACAACCTTGTTTTGACGAAAACATCGAATGGCCGCCACCCAATTTGAAAAGCCCAGACAGAGAGGAATCTCAAGAGAAATGTTTGTCGACATCGAGTGGTTTTCGTCAAATCAACCAAGGATTCATGTCTACTACAGTATTCAAGTTTAGAAATTTGTTCAAATTTCTGGAAGAAGCAAATCGATAAAGCTTTACCTCGCAAGCTCCCAAGCTTTGGATTGTGAAGCATTGTCTTGGGAAGTTAATTCATGAACATTACGAGATATTTGTTTACTTGAGTAGCTTGGTAACCATGACAACTCAGTCGTGAATGTTTACACGATTACATGTTTAACATGAAGAGGTTGTCTAATCATATACACATCTGTACGAGATATGTGTTTGGACCATGTGTTTAATTGTTCAATTTGGTAACCGGAATATACACATTAATCGTAATAATGTAATTCATGCATGTTTGCACGATTACATGTCTAACATGATGTGGACTAACTCCTTGTATAAAGGTCTAACTCGTATACCTGTCAATCAACTGCCGATATGTACACTGCTTGTATATAAATCTGATATGTCTAGATGTGTGTCGAGGGTTATATGTTTAGTTTTCTATGTCTATGTACTAGTATATACTACATCAGGAAATCTGGAGGGCTTTTGCTCCTGACCCGAATAGCTGCAATAATAATATATCAGAATGTTGTTCATTGTCTGGCCTGGTTTAGAGGAGACTGGTTGGAATAGGCCAAGACTTAGGAATAAAGTTTCATGACTTACTAATGAAATATTTACGTTCAGTTTGGAATATGCCTAGACTTGGACATAATGTTTCATGCATTACTAATTAAATATTATTTTTCATAATGTTCATTGAACCATAAATTAAAAAACAAAGTGTTGAACCATAAATCACAGCATTATGAACCATAAATCGCACATTTAACCATAAATTCCTCTCTCACCATTTATTATTTTAATTTTCAGATTTTGATATGATAAATTCATTCGCTTTATGTTATTGTGCTTTTGGTACAATGTGGGTCATGGTGACCTACTTAAATAGTAAAAATAATTATGTCATGCCCCAATGTAGGTCAATGCAAACTTCTCCATATTCGAGTTTCTGTTTGTAGGTGAAATGAAGTTCAGCTACCTTCTGATAATGCATATTTAACTATTATTATTTCACACACATATTGATACAAGAATACCTACTTAGTTTTTGTTGATTTTATGAACAACATAGCATATCTTCATAATGCTGTCACAAATTACTCATTTCAAATTTCGTCAAGAGTTAATTTCTATTCTTTTTAAATAAAACTTTTTTTTAAATCGCTCATTGCTAAATATTCCATAAGTGAAATAACGATTTATTATTTTTAAAGGAAGAGTAGGCATTTGAAATCAAGTTTTCAAGTTTCAGAACATGTAAGATACAAGCAGATTACTGTAACCTGTTGAGGAGATAATGTCAGAAATACCAATATTTAACTTATTCATGAACCCATTCCTGAGCAATGAAACACACCCGGTAGCTGAAATAGTAAATATTCCTGAATCCTGAACTGTTCCTAAACCATATGATATTCCTTAAAGCGTGTTCTTACCCATAACCGTTCACTGAAACATACCTAAAAGTACATACACCCAATCTTGGGTTACTGAACTTTATCAATACAGTACACCAGTAACATGTAGCAAGTGTTTGATAAGATATAGCCGGCTAAAAATAGTCATTTTTCCGTTGACGGTTCCTGCAATATTCAGCGCTATGGATGTTGCGGGTATCCTCCTGCCATTTAAAAAATAATCATAATAATTTGCAGTTGGTCTCTTTGAAATAATAATAATTTTTTAAAACATTATTCTTGATTTAATTTAATTTTTATAATTATTTGAAGTGTTAGAATTGTAATTGTCGGACATTCCCAACTTGATTCACAAAACAAAAATGTTTGGGGAGGTTCGAAATTGTAAATAATTAGCCAGAGCTGGAGTTTCAAATGTCTACAGAATACACATGTGCATGTCAAAAGGTGAAAGCACATGTAGTGTATTATCCTGCTATTAAAATGCTCATCACAACCACCAGCATACTTAACAGTGGTTTTAACAAACATGTAACAACAAAATAAATGATAAACATGCATAGTTTGGGCTAGTGCGCCT
>JAVCKZ010045003.1:4076-18943 GCA_034780755.1 Lepetodrilus elevatus | reverse complement strand
GTCACTTTCTAGAATCTTTCACTAATATCATGACTTGCATGCATATGTACTGCTTGACTAGTCTGGATTTCCACCAGGAATAATCAATGTGAACTGGAAAATAGGTAGCACTTATTTATAGTTAAAATGTACACAATAGTTCAGCATCTGCATGAATAATTAATACTGAACTGGATGTATGCACCACAGATCAGACTGTTTTAGAGTAAGCATCACTTGAATAGACAAAACTAATGGTACTGTGTAACAGAATAATCATCCCGTCCAGGCGACACTGATAAGTCGATACAAACACAATTCATGAATATTTAATCAAACAGTGTAGGCGTATAAGTATTCAGAATTATTAATAGAAAACTGGTTAAACAATTGAAACCAATACCAGTTGTCATGGTAACCTACATGACGACTGCTAGGAGTAACGACCAGTAGTGCTTTTGGACTTGATGGTGTTTTCCTAAGGGTTTATGGTATCACTTTGAATGCCCCTCTAAGTCTCGGATTATGGACATAAACCAAAGGTCATTACTATTACTAAGTACTATACATATTATTCAATAAATGTGACGTAATGTGGATTGTGTAGTAACAGCAATCAACTGAGCAGATTGTGTGTTACGCATTATGACATCAATGTCATAGTATGGGTCACAAGCATGAAACCATGATAGGACATCACATCTGACTAAATTATGATAATATGACATCACATCTGACTCGGGGGAGAGAGGAGTGTCTAGGTTGTTTTACAAAGTTTACTATAGAATTGCACTTGACATTTTGTGACTATAGAACTTATGTACCGCGTTTAACTTAATGTTTAAAATTTCCTTGCTAAAGTTTGTAATGTTGAACATTAATGGAATAATTTAGGGACTTTATACAATGGAAATATGTCGACTTTAGACAATGGACATAGTCATAACATAGAATATATGTCTGATAAATAGCTGAAGCCACTGCTAACTACTTAGTTAAAAATTTAAAATTCTATTTGGGTGGCAAAACTTGATATAAACAACGAGTAATGTATTGCACTTGTCTCTCGTCAGTTTATGAAACCTATTTTAAGACTTAGCTTTGGGTGTAACAGGTCAGCTTTTATAATGTGTGTGCGTGTGCGTGTGCGTGTGTGTATGCATGCGCTTGCGTACATGCATGTGTTTGTGCTAACATTAGCACAGGAAGAGCTACAACAGTATTGTATTATATCGGCCGTAGCCGGATAGTCAAATGCCATAGTATTTCTGAATATACCCAATATCAAGTATGTGAATTCACTCAGCACGCTGTCTCACCGAACGTGTCTCGGATCCAACTAAAGGGCATATATCTTTTTCACATGTACACTGACGCATGTTTGTTGCATCTAGGTAATGGAAAGCTGCTTCCAGGACTGAAAATAGTTTCTTCCTATTATTGGAATGTAGTTCTGGAAATGTTGTTGGCTTGCTCCCTTTAACGTAATCTAGCTCTTAACCCTTCCCATGTGGATACAGATGGCGATGAAGTTAGGAACATACACCGGCGTTACCCCGGCGTTAACCCTCGCGGTCTGCACCTATATATGCTGCCATCTTCTATAATAAACTTAATGCTATTTCTAAATTATAAATTGAGGTGGTGTCTTTTAGAAGGACCAGATTGTCAGAAGAATTCTGTTTGTTTGCGATAGGGTTAAATGGCTTGATGCCCCCGAGAGCACCTGAATAAACCTGCATTGATATTTCATCAAACATAAAGCAATGGAGACGTCATTTCTGGGGTATTTTTATGTGTGCCGTACAGATATAGACATTGCGAAGGAGTCATGGTATTTGAGCATCTGACCTTATATCCATAACATTATCAAAGATACATAATTTTTGCACTTGTCTGTTAGTGAAGGCCATTGAGTATGGCTCGAGGCAATAGCAGACAAATATGAACGCGCAAATACAAGAACATAGTTGACTTGGCAAGCATTGGTACAGTAAAATCATTTCCCAATAAAAAGGTTCCACAACAAGAATAGCACGCATCTCATAACTACATAGTTATGGCTGTACTCATTTTGTGACTTTGGGTTATTCTTTGCCAGAACATATTTTTCTCCACATATCTTCAATACCAGTAAATTGCATCTCAGCATCTTTTATCTAAGTTTTGATATGGAATTAATTAACCCTCATTGATAAATGTACCCCTTACCCCTGTAAACCCTTTGATTATGTCACTTTTACCACCTGTTAATATATTTTATATGCCCACACACGTGTGGTCGAGATTTTCCGTGCTTTGTTGTCGAACGACCCCGAGATTACGACATCACATGAAGTAACATGACTAGTTATATCCGCTATCAGCTACAAGATTAGAGTGGTGCGTGGTGTGTATGATACAACTGTTTACTCGCTGAGTGATGCGAGCATCCCCAATCTCGCCACGCGGACACCTCCTAGGATTGTGGTGCGTATCCGCAGCCGGCTGGCACACTGTACCACACAGCGGAGCAACCTCTACGCACTTCCAAAAAGCTGGCATTTTTACTGGTTGGAGGGAAACCTTTAACACCGAGGTAGAAATCCTGCTTTGGGCGAAGGAAATGTGTATTTTTACCTGTGCCTTGTTTATGAAGCACGAGTTAAGTATGCAGTCAGGAACGTCTAGCTGACAGCAGAGCAATGCTTGACGAAGAACACCTAGGCTCAAGATCAAATTTCAATTACTTAATTGGGAAACTTCATGTTCTAACCAGATGATCTAGCTTCCCCGGAAAGGTCACCCAACACTAATAGACTGAACGAGGATCCATAAGCATGCGTGTGATTTCTGTTCGCTGAATCATACATTGCCAACGACTACCTAATTATTATCACAAGTGCACGTGTTGATTATATGTGATACACTGCATTTTTGTGGGTCAGTGCGTCTCATGGCATTAGTAATTTACCACCAACACTGAACCCTTTTTTATGTTTTGGAATTTTGGATGAAAGGCAGTATTTTATATAGCCACAGCTGGTTCCCAAATTAAAAAATGGCACCAAAAAATATATCAGCCTCGTTAGTGTGAAATATAGTAAACATTACAGATTCTAGATTGCCGATGCCTAATAATGAAGTCCCGCTGTATAAGGAGGAGCAGTGGTAGAGGAGATAGGATTCTTATCAAGACATGTCAGAGGGGGCATATTAAAGTTTCTTTTCCCCATTACTTTCTACAGTAAATTGACTGGATACCGCCCCCTCCTGATTAGTGCTATCACCATCAAGTAGTACTGTGCTTACTAGATCTCCTACACACTTCACACGACAACGCGGGCTAAGCAGGGGATATGGAGTGTGGAATGTAAAAGGTGTAAAAGCCACATGAACCATAATTAGAATTCTTTGAATGTTTCTATAGCACCACTAGACTCTTATCACTTCAGATTGACTCAATAAAATGTAACTTTCGAAGGGAAGTATTGATGCACTACACAATCATTACCCATTCTTATCTGTGTGTAAACGATATCCAACGACCATTTACAAATCTATTGGCAGGCCATGTACAATCTCAATATGGTTAAATTATTTTATAAATACATATTACATGCACTTGCAACTCTACTCTGTAAAGTAGACTATATTTAGTTGCTGCTGTTGTATAGATGATAGTGCTAGTGAGCCAGTGAATTACTGCTTAGCATCGCTGCAGGCATTATACGTGGAGATAATAAATAAAGTAGCGACTGCCAAGGGAAGTGGCAAATTAGTTAATAAAGTGATGAGGATGGTTTTCTTAGAAATATCAATCTAATAAAATTCTGTGTAAATATATATATATTTGCTAAGCTTGTAACCAGAGAAGATTTTGCCCCCGTTCCACAGAACGATCGTATAGCACTATGAGAGGTGCAACTCAATTAGCAACTCCATGCTAACGTACAGGAGTTACGACTCTCGTAACGTTACGATTCTTCTGTGGAACGGGCCCTTGGTCTGTATTTAATCCTTCAGGATTAACGTGAATGCATAAAGTGGCTATTTCAACCTCATCACATAATAAAATCTATTTTGGTTATTTGAGCAGGAAAAGATCAGCAGCCATGGAAGCTTAACTTGTCAGTCATATATTTTAATAATGCAGAAATATGTTCCTAAGATTTATTATGCGCCAAACTCTTGATCCTACGTAGATTATCTGATTATTATTCTCCGCATTATTTCACTGATAATCTCATGTTAATGTGCTTCTAACTGAATACAAATCTGCAGCAACAAGTGCAAGTGCCGCATGCTTCACATAAAGCAAGGGCAAAGACTGTACGAGGTATATAATTAAAAGAGATTGCACCTCATCACTTCCATGCCACATCAAAGGAACAAACGCGCTTCTGGACAGATTCAAACATAGAACATAGATCTTGCAGGCAGATCTGTTAATACTGTCACCATCCATCATCCTCTTTAGAATCTACAATTATCATACCTACCCATTGTATTTAAAATTCTCACACAAAATATTTTTTTTAAATATATATTTTTTTAAATTGGGGTTTTGAGTAGCTTTCTAAAATTTGTTGATGAGATTTTTAGATATAATAAATGAATATGCAGTCAAAATCTCACCTTGTCTCAAGTACTTGACTGCCTCGTTGATGTTAAACTTGCCCCGATGGTTTGGGTCAGGAGAGAATGCAAGCTGGCCCTTATGCTGACTAGGAGGCTCTACATCCTGGGAATCAATGGCCACACCAGACTTCCCCATCTTGGCCACGATACCTTCCCCATAGAAGAAAAGCACAGTCTTATTATCCTTATTATTACTAGCAGGAGCAGGAACTGGAGGAAGATGAGGAGGAGGAGCAGCGGGCGACACTGTGGGCTCACTAGCCGCTGCTGGCCTCACTGCGGGGCTAACACGCTCGGTCCTTAGTGCATCTGGAGTCTGGCTATTTTTATAACCCTGAGTTTTGGGCTGCACCACCCCGTTGAGTCCGGCGACACGTGTCTTGGACACCTTGTTGTTGGGAACGGGAATGGTCTGCGCCACCACATCCGGGAGGTCCGTGGTGCCGCCCACGTTGTTCAGCGTTGTTCTCGTCGACGGCTGCGAGGTTGGTGGCACGGCAGACTGATCCGATTTGGTAGAACTGTCTTTTGGTAGTATTGTCTGTGATATAGATTGGGGTTCAGTTTGATTATGAACGAGTTCTTTAGTATCACAAGATGACGACTCCATGGTGACACTGTAGGTGATCTCATGACGGCTAGGTATAATGGTGCCCGTGTCGTCATCTTCCATATTGGAATCAAAGCCAAACGTGATGCCAAGATTTTCTGCTGTATCGTCAAAACGTTTGTCCATGAAAATAACAGATTTATTGTTTTTCCTGCAATTGTTGCCGACACGAACTGGCACAGGAACAGGCTTACCCCGAGGATCTTTGGAACTAAGAGCACTACCCACAGTAGACTGAGATCGCGACAGGTCCGCGGCGATGACCACATCCGCTTTGCTAGTTCTCTGTGGAAGTCGCCGTCTACTAGGGCCGTTCTTTGGAACCATATTATTGTCCGATTTGTAAATAACGCCAGACACCTTGTTGGGTGCCAGTGTCACGGCGTCCAAAGTTAGGGTTGGAATAGAAAGACTTTCATTGGATGATGAGTTGTGCAACTCCTGAGGACTTTCATTAGTTCGTTCATCATCTGGAATATAGTTATCGACAGTACTACTCATGGAGACAAGCTGAACATCAATGGGAGTCTTTGCCTTCAAATCTATGGTAGCAGACATCTGCACATTGTCCACCTTCATAGTGTCCAGAAGAAGGAATTCTTGACTACCGCTCTTCTGGCGCGACCTTTGAGTCAACTTTGGACTGTTCTCCTGCTTCGAGTCCTCCGGACTAGATCCAATAGAGTGTCTTCTCTCCGTCGGACTGCCTTTCCATACCGTGGGTTTCCGAGAACTCCCACTTTCCTGATCCTCGTCTTCAAACTCCTCCTCCTCTTCACCATGCGGACTGGTTGGAGAGTACGGGAGCTTAGGAGCGGCAGCCATCCTTGCATACGACACAGGGAATCGCGACGACACTACATCACTCAGACTGCCTCCTTTGGCAGCTGGAAGTGATTTCACAGACTCGATGTCACTGTCATCCTGGGACCTCAACTCCGTGAGAGTGTCAATTGGAACGTCGCCGAAGGAGTTCCTCCTGCCCTCTCTGAAAGTCGGCCTCCCTTTGGAGGCAGAAGAACCCTTTTTACCGAGGGCTGGGAAAGAAGACGGGCTGAGGTCACGTGTCTGCTCCTTGATGGCGGAGGAAGAAGAAGAAGGAGGAGGAGTCACAGAACGAGGAGGTGGGCCTCCGCGATGTTCTCGTGGACTGTTCCTGGGCCGGGGCAGTTCAAGGAAACCTTCTTTAGCACCTTGTCGCTTCTTTTTCTTGCTCACCAGTGTGAACTCCTGTTCTACTGGTGGCAAGTTATCAATGTCAGTGAATATGTACTGATGGTTCTCCGGGATGGAAAGTTCATTGTCCAGCGCAGAAACGGTTTTTACTGGACCATTTTCTACTTTCATTTTCTCAACCATTTTAGAATCGTTGATTATGTCATTCCTATTTTCAATTTTCTTATTGTTCTTAAGTTGTCCTTCAGCTTTACCATTCTTACTTTTCAGCTTCTTGTTCTCCAACACTGGAGGTGCTTGAGCAGCTTCTGTGGGTTTGTCCTTTTCCTTGTCTTTATGCTTGTTCTTACTCTTTTCCCTATGTTCTATCTCCTTGTGCAAAGGCGGACTCTTGGAAGAACTATTGGTGTCGAGAGGTGGTTCAGAGTCCTTGGTGTGCACTACTTTGGATTCAGTGGTGCCTGGTTTAGTGGTTTCTTGGCCTGCCAGTGCTACCTGGGACTCTACTTCAGTGGCGGGAACTGCAGCCTTCTCCCCGGAGTTGCCCATGACCTCGGCTGTGTTCTCTGTTGCTGCGTCGCCCTCGCCTAGACTGGTGTCGGTTGTATTGGGTACGAAGACCTCTGTGGTTTCTGATGATGAGACTGGGACTTCTGCTTCAGTGACCGCTGGAGGAGGGCTTAGTGGTGCCTCACAGAGAGCAGACGTGGGATGAATAACCACTTCCGGAATCTCAAAGTTAACGTCGAAAGATTCCTCCAACTGGCCAACCTTTAGTTTCTTGTCTTTAGGTTTTTTCGTGACTTTTTCTGCCTTCACGGCAGGTTCACTAGTAGGACTAGTCTTCTGACTGATTTTCTTCTTCAGTTGCTTTTCACCGAATTTATCTGTTTCTATGAACTTCACAAGGTCGTCAACGCTAGCTATGTTCCCTACATAGTTGGGAATATCTTCAGCTAGTGAACATTTCTGATCTCTATGTGTCTTTTTACGAAGTTTCTTTCTATCGGCATTGGAGGGTCCTTCCTCACAGTGTTTACCTGAGTTATGCCCTTCCATTGGGAAGACGTCGAAATTTGAATTCTCGCCATGTTGAGTATAAGTTCCATAGTTAGGGTGCTTTCCAGAACTGTCAACACTGCCCTCAGACTTGTTGGGTAGCTCTCTCATCTGCCTGTAGGCACTAATGTCTATTGGGTTGCCGTTTTCGTCATCGCTCATGCAACTCTTTCTGGATTTGGAGCTGCCTACACGTTCATCAGCATCATCTGAAAATAAAAATAAACATTTTATAGTCTTGATGAATGCATCGGTTTCTATCTTCAATAACCAATCTAAGAGAAACACATGAAAACAAGACACCATTCAAGAAATCCATAACCCTATATCCACTGTAAATGTTGTACTGGAAATTGGTATAGCAGCAAGGGTTACAAAATGTCATACCAAAATAACACCAATATTAGGAAGGCTGGTAACATTTTAAATAGGAGAAAATTTCTCCCATCAGCAGTTCACAGCATTTCTATTTTAGTCCCATGCTCAAGTAGTCTTGAATTAACTTGAACTTTAACAAAATACAATAGCTTTTAACATCAGTTTATTTCTTTCTGTTACCTGTATTACACATTTCTGATTTTTTAAATCTATATCCTCTCCAAAGATATTTCATATTATGATTATGGATATTTGTGAATCATGGTCTGATTAGTTTCATCAAGTGTCACCGTGACCTTCTTATCCTTATCCTAGCTAATGTCAACCTCCGCCAGGTCTACATGTCTTATCATGCATTATTCAAAAGACAAGTAGTGACTAAGCAATACACATAGCTTATTCAAGCTGAATGAATGATTTACAGAAAGTCACTGAATAAACATGCAACAACTATTTTTATGCAAAATGTGAATCTTTCACCCATTTGCGACGAGCAATATGTGAGAAACGCCTTAGTTACTTCAAAGTAAATATAATATTCATATCTCAGCTGTTCATTGAAGGTGCTGAATTATTATGCATGATCCACATGTTTCAGAAACCGATATGCTTTCCTACGTATATTAATTACCACGGCTAGGTAATCATAAACACAACGTGGACTCGAGTTTCCAGCAAATTCATTCACACGTAATTAGAAATAATTCTATTTCGCTGAACAAGTAATTGCTCTTTGGCTGGCCCACGTGACGCGTGAAGCGTGTCTGCGAGACCAGGGAAACTTTCTACTAACTTACTACGCGCGGACATTCCTGTGAGACACAGAACACCTGATACAGTGTGTAGGACGGTGGGAGCCAGTGTTGGCGGAGGAGGCGGAGGAGATGGCTATACTCTACTCTATACTAATGTAGACCTAAGTCTGCCACATTCATCACTGGTGCAGGGAAACCCAATGAGGGAGTACAGAACTAGAAGATGCTCATAGAACGTCAGCCTGCAGGCAGTTCCCCTGTACCACACTGAGGTACCACACTGAGGCCCCGCCTCACCAAGCAGTCCCAGTCTCACGGTGGTGGCCACGCGTAGAAGTGTCAAAGGTCACTGTTTTACTATAATCTTAATTTATGCTCAGATTAAATGAACACATACATCTACATCTAATTATTATCTCTTGAATATTGAATATTCAAATAAGAATTGGATATAGTGTTGTTAGTAATACTAACATATTTCACGCCGATTTGTTACATAGTTGACAAACCAAATGCACATACCGTAATATATAATAATAATATAATAATAATAATATAATATAAATGACATGACAGATATAGAATTATAGATAAGGAAATACTATAATATATTTAAGTAATTGTGACAATGTAGGAAATCCAAGTGTTTATTTAAAAGTAGAAATAAAAAATATGTAAACATTTCCAACTCATTAAAAATAATGCAAATTCATGTAACCTACTATTAAGCTTCAAAGTGTTTTCATATGCATGATCACAATGATAGACACTGTTACACATACAGGGCATAATCTAATAATTAGTCACTGTGAGCATTGAGTCATACACTATCGCTTGTGGGTTCGAGACGAATATGTGGTAAATGTTAAACCTTCTTTGAATGTGCAGGTGCTCAAAACAGAAGATAATATTTTTTTCCCTACCTAAATGTAGATAGTGGAATTCAATGCTAGCATTTACAAAAAGCAAATGAAGGAAGATAATACCCTGTTCTATTGTGCACTCACACAGGTGATACGTTTCAATTTATGTTGGCCACGTGTGCTTTCACACACTGATGTAGCTGCCAGTGACTACACTGTAACGCCTGCAGTATCCTGTATCTGCCAGTGGCATGCCTCTACTGTAGACTGTGTCACAAGTCTTTACATCCTATGTGTGTCCAGCAGTGCTTTCAATAGGTGCCGGCAACCGCAAAAATTGTCCGTCTATTTCGGAATATTTCCATAATTTTGCCGTCTACTTTCAATCTTGCTGATACTACTTTGTAGATGAAAGTATGATTTATGCAGGTATTTTGCCTCTTACATTTGCTACTCTGCCACCTACTTCTGATTCTACTGAAACCACTAAATATTCTGACAATCATTTTGTTATTTAATTTCATCTAAAAGTTAAGTATTAAAGTAAAGAAAAACACCAAAATGTCTAACCCAATGTATTTGGCAAATTAGAATAACAAAATAAATGTTCATGATAAAAGAAAATCGATGAAAGAATGAATGAGTTAGGGCTTTAGTCACTGGGATATTTCACCCACACGCAATAACTTTAAAAACAGCTGAAATTATTGATATGACCTCAACCAATAGTTAGCTGCCCGTAACCATAAATATTTTAATAAAATAAATAAAATTAATTACCACTGCTCTCGTCTGAGTTATCATCTGTACAAATAGAACCCCAATTAATTCCTACTATAATACTTGATATTGAATTCATCTCTTACTATGATATAATATTGATGTAATTTGACAAACATTGACAGGACATATATTATGCACGGGATATAACGGTACACAGGTTACAAACAAACACTACTAATGTTAACCCTCTCCATGCCGGATTAGGCACAAGTACAGCCCTTTAGGACATCTCTGGTTGCCTTCAGCATGGAGAGGGTTAATTCAAACTATCTAATAGCTAGAACACAATCGTTAACCATGAAAAATAATTTATATTTCAGTCCAGTATTGCTAAAAAAAAAATTTTTTGCAATGATCAATTTAAGAATTGTGCATACTATCCGCAAATAATTCATAAAAATTTCATTTGGTTGTACATAAAAACATAAATGAAAATCATTTTCAATATTCATATTTTTCTAATAATAATTATGAACTGCTAAAAAAAACCATTGTTTTTTTCCCCATGGGCCCGGTTGTATGAAAAACGAATGCTCTAGTAACGTGTCATTAAAACTCCACTAACTATAATGCAGCATTATGTTAGCATTGGAAGTCAATGCAGGAATAATGACAAATGACGTGATTAGTTAATGGCACTTTCATACAATCCAGGATAAATTGGTCTTCAGTCACTTTCAAGAATTCCCTTAACTGAAAAAGAATTCCCCTAACTAAAAAAGAATTCCCCCAACAAGAATTGCCCTAACTGAACAAGAATTCCCTTAACCCCTAACTGAACAAGAATTCCCCTAACCCATAACTGAACGAGAATTACCCTAACTGAACAATGGATACTGACGTCATAAGAATTACGTTACAGCTACTTCCACAAAGATGGATATAAAGACGTAAAACTGACCGAAGAGTTCGGACATCGTGTGAGTGGCAGACTGCGCCATGTCGGTCAGCTCGTTACTGATGGTGGACATGATGGACGACGCTGGCGATGACCGGTCCGAGTCTCGGTCAGAATGAGACTGAAATGAAACAAGAGGTTGAAAGTAATAACACAGAATATGTTCATTTTTATATTTAATTTTTATTTTATTTAATTAATTATACTTTTACTTTTTGTTGTTCTTTTGAATTGGGGTTTGGAGTCGCTTTTAACATTCGTTAACTTATATCAAGATTTGTCATGCAGTTTAGGGCGAGAGGAAACCCGCAACATCCATAGTGCTATGTTGCAGTAAACCTGCGAGTTCCGGCTGGTACTGACAGACCACGGCCGATATCTGCATTGCCACTCTACAGACAACTGCATCCTATCAATATCGCGTCAGAAATGTAACACTTCCACACATCGATGCCAGGCCTCTGGGGCGGGATTTGAAATCTGGACATTTGGCTCTGAAATCCAAACGTTCTACCACTGCGCTACCACCCCAGGCCTCCACACTCCCCCCTCCCTACCTCTTCTATACTTTTACTAATTAAAATTTTGAGTAAATTGAATGATTCGATACTCACTCTGGATCCATTCTTGGCTATTTATTTATTTAATATTTTTTTTATGCATTTTTATTTTTTTAAATATTTTTTATTTATTTGTTGTATGCATTTTTATTTATTGTATTATTTTAACGACTTTGACAGACTCACTCTGAAACCCTTCTTGGTGGAGCCGCTCGACCCACTGGAAAAGCTTCCTCTCTGTTGGCGAGTCAGGAGATTCCTGTTGGGTCCGGGGAGGTTCGGGCTCACGCGCGGCTTCTCGTACGCTTCGAAGGCGGAATTGTTGCTCCTGCTGACGTTAGCGGGGAGGGGCGAGGGCGGGAGTTTACGGGGGAGGTCTGGTGCGCTTTGAGCGGAGGCTGCACTTTCTGGGCGACTGAAATGAAAAATAATAATGTCAATATTATTATTATTTTTTAATTTATTTATTTATATAGTTAGTTGTTTGTTTGTTTTTTGTTTTTTTATTTATTCATTCATTCATTCATTCATTCATTCATTTGTATTATTTTTATTTTTTTTATTTTTTTATTTATTTATTTATTGACCTAGGCAAACATATTGGAGAAAAGATAAATTCTATATTTGCAGAGAGAGAAATATACTGGGGAACCTTTCAGAAAGTTTCCCTAAATTTGGAATCATCGACGTACCTGACTGGTTGGCTGGTTGCCGACACGTTTCCAGAGTCGTAACGGAATATAGCATTCTCCTCCTGACAACAAATACACACAACATGTTAGAACATTTCAGAGTTTAAAAAGCTTTAGAGATGTATTGACACTTGTAAAAAGTTGTGATGTCTGCTCAGACTACCAGTGCGTCCCTACTATTATGAAATGAATGTCAGGATATTGTTTAATGAAGCTCTCATGACCACCAGGCATGCCACTCTTGTAAGTGCCCTATCGCCATGTATAAGAGATCACATCTAGTGCTTGTGGTCTTGTCATAGATACGAGAGCTTCGAGACCTTTGAGAAACAATACCCTGTCTTCACCCAGAAAATTAGCACTTGTATTTGTAGTCTGATTTTTCACACCAACCATCTGCAGTGACGTTAAACTCCATATACACACTTTTGAAAATTAATAATTATGAAAAAAATGAGGAAATCGGCATGAACTCTGACCTCCAGTTCTCTGGCTGCCCTGTCCCTGGGGGGTGACCCGTGGCAGTATGTGGGGCTGGAGGACTCGTCGGAGCTGAGGTCGCTGTCGGGGAGGGACAGGGCGGAGTCGCTGGTGGTGGCGGGGGTGTCGGGGACGTGCAGCTTGAGGGGGGGACAGAACACCTTGGACTCATCCACAGCCAGTACCTGGTTTTCTCGCAGGAACGCTGGAATAAGAATGTTCACTCTGCTCAGTTTGATTTCTTCATAAACTTCCAGTTCCAGTCTAGTTACCGTATTCGACATATTCAACACCCAGGGTCAAACACTCTACCAAATAACCCAAAGGGGTAACACCGCTGGCCGAGACCAGTAGGAGCGTCCCATAATACACCCGGCTACATCTACATCACAAATGGTGTCCTGGATGTCGTAATAGAGCCGTACCTGGCGACTCTCCGTCAATCTCGCTGTTGACCATGTCGGTGACGAAGTCGCTGAGTGACGAGTAGGAGGAGCTTGTGCTTTCCGCTCCCTCACTGTCGCTGCCGCTCTCGTCTGAAACACCAACGTCAGACATTAGTCATACGCATCAGACGTCAGACATACCTGTCAGCTGTCAGACATACCTGTCAGATGTCGGTCATACATGTCAGATAGCAGACATACCTATCAGCTGTCAGACATACCCTTCAGACATCAGTCATAAAGACATCAGACATATCTGTCAGATGTCAGTCATACCCATCAGATGTCAGACATACCCATCGGATGTCAGACATACCCTTCAGACATCAGTCATAAAGACATCAGACATACCTGTCAGATGTCAGTCATACCCATCAGATGTCAGATATACATCGCTGTTCTTACATTACCCATATCTTGTGAAGAAATGTGGTTCATATAAAATTTGTTATACCTCACTGTCTGTCATACGATCGTCGCAAATGGGTGAAAGATTCCTGCAGCAACGTTAAACTCCATATTCACTCACTCACTGTCATACGACCACGTTTGCAGTATTTGCACGTTCTCTCTCACCTGTTGGAATGTCGTCGCTGTGAATCTCGTTGGCAGACGAGATGGCAGCACCGAGAGAGGAATTCTCGTCGTACACGCGGAAGTCGATGGGCTGCAGCTGGTGCGCGTACCACTTGGGCTTGTCGCCTATCAGGGAGGGGTCGTACACAGCAGTCTGCACCCGGAGGTACACCACATTCTTTGGGCTGAGCGACCATTCTGCAAAGTATTCCACGGCCTGGATAACAGAGGGAGTGGATCATGATTGTCTGGGCAGGTGTTAGCACACACACGCATGTACACACACACACAATATATACAAAAATAAAAAATAAAAAAATCTTGAAAATGGCCGCCACGTTCTCTGGACAGGATTTGAACCCAGGGCCATTGAGCTATGACCAGAATTTAACATACAGTGCTCCCTCGATATAACGCCCTTCGATGCACTGCAGATTCGGATACAATGCGGGGTCCAACGTGGACCCCATTTTAAAAATAAATAAATAAATAAAATATATTCTTTTTTTTCCTCCAATTATGTTCGTTGATATAACGCGGGTGGCATGTCATGGACCCCAACTTCAGCGTTATATCGAGGGAGCACTGTATATAATATTATTTGGACTCGTACATGCATACATACAAATTTCGAGAATGGCTGTACCTGAGTTTTGGCGAGCCTGGCTGTGAAGTGAGTCTTGATTGGTCGAGACTTCAGGAAGCTGTACAGCTGGAACGCCACCACAGGGCGCGGGTAGAGTCGCAGTGTTCGAGTGTGCTCGCAGAAGTTGCCAAGGATGTTCGGAGAGTTGAAGAAGCGAATCTGGCGTACAGTACAGTCGGAAAAATGACTATGTGTTCAGAGAGTGGTGCATTTTCAAGAAGTGATTGAATATGGAGTTTAACGTCGCTGCGGGAATCTTTCACCAATTTGCGACGATTATTTTCAAGAAAGACAGTTGAATAAAAGTTATCGTACCATATAGTCGGTGGGGGGGGGGGGGGGGGGG
>JAVCKZ010044892.1:0-18943 GCA_034780755.1 Lepetodrilus elevatus | reverse complement strand
ATGCGTCGGAAAGAAAGTACAGACAGGACAGCTAGAAAGGAGCAGCCCCCTGTCCAGAATGTGCGTCCAACACTGTCCAACCCTAGTCTTCAGCAGGGTGGTGTCTTCAGCAAGATAAACGATAGGCCAAGAAGCTCTGACTGTCATCATCACAGCTTGTGATATGACAGTCAGCTCCTCGGCCTAGATAAACGTTAGCTTTCAGCAAGATGAACAATTAAATAGCTTTCAGCAAGATGAACTGTCACACCACACACACTACTAGTATGTTTAATATGTTTATCCTATTTGTATTTGATCCGTTAAAGTACAACATCACGAGTAAGAACAAACACATGTTCCTATACTTTTTACTGTCCTGATCCGTTCCTGTTGGACCACATGACTTCAAAACAATATATAATGAAACATTTTAGTTCTATATCATGAACTTAAAAAAAACACCTAATATACACATAATTTCGTTTTAGAAATACACCATTTCGTATTTTTGTATCCTGAGGACGTGTGGCTCTTGGCCACTGATGTTATTTTATCTTTTATGACTATATCGTGTTTGGAAACTTGTATTCACCAAACCAGCTATGTCTACAGTTGGAACAAACAATGTTAACGACCCAAGGCGTGCGAATAAAATAATGAGGTGATAATATCATTGCCTATTTCATTTATGTTATCGATTGTTTGATGTTTCTATAAGGGCTGCGGATTTCGTGCATGTTTAATCGTGAATTTGCTTCAGGTACACGATAATCATGATAATCTATAGGGGTTTCAGGTACACGGTAATCTATGGGGGGTTTGGGTACACTATAATCATAATAATATCTGCGCTTTCAGGTACACGATCATGATAATCTATGGGGTTTCAGGTACATTATAATCTACAGCTGATCTATATAGTCTAGATGGGGTTTTAACTTTTCAGGTTCATGGTATGATACTCTATGGGTTTTCAGGATCACAATAATGATGATAATCTATGGGATTTCAGGTACACTAATAATGATAATCTATGTGGTTTGAGGTACACCATAATAATGATAATCTATGGGGTTTCAGGTACAAACCGCCTGCCTCAGGAACTCCCTCCGATGATCCGACACCTGACTACATGAATCTTCTGGGGATGATTTTCAGCATGTGTGGTCTGATGATGAAGGTCTGCTTTACCATAGTTACCCTAATAATTCAAACCCTCTAACACTTAAATTAATCAGCAAAACAAACAAAAAACAACCCTAAAAATCCCAAAACAGATACATTTAAATCATGATTTTCTAATTATTTTCGAACACAATACAAAAAAAATCAAATAATTTTACCATAAGCATGGTAACATCGTTGACAAATACTTTGGTATTTTTTCCAGTTGAAGTGGTGCGCGTGGGTGGCGGTGTACTGTTCCTTCATCAGTTTCGCAAACTCCCGGACTTCCGAAGACACAAAGCAGATGCTCAGTAGTTTCATGTGAGAATATTACTTCAGCTTATGTATTTGAATTTGTAAATTTGCTGTACAATCCAGATTATGCCAGTATTTAACTGACGGAATGTTGAGTATTACAATATTTCTCTTTTTAATGAACACAATATTATATTGCTTTGTTTATAGATTATAAAATTTAAGTTTCACATTTATTTTTCTCCATATTTGCCTCATTATTAACATCACAAAGTTCAGATTCACTGTTGGCACATATATTTAAAAAAAGAACAGGGTTAGAAGTTCCCACTCACCCGGCAGCCCGATCCATTTCTCGTAATGTTAAAGGTATCCTACGGGCGAGTAGAAATTTCATGTTTTGTTATTTATATCATTATTCGGACGAGTACGTTTTAAGGTTAAGTTCCATCCCTGATCTCATGTTTTTATTTTTTTCAATTCTCAAAATGTTATGGCTTGGCTAGATGCTAAATTTGATAAATATTAAATTAATATTTATCTCTGGTAGCTCCTCCAGCTGTTATTCCCTGTGTAAACAAACACTGCTGACATGTCATCAACTATTCTTTGTCCATTGCTTAAAACACTAATGGACACTTACATTGTTTTTGTTGTTATTTCATTTTTGTTGTTTTAGTATCAGTGTTTTTGCTGCCCATCGCCCATCGGCAATTTGCCGATTTATTTTTCAAATGTCCGAAATGGCATGTTTAAAATACATATATTTATTACCAAAAAGTCTGAAACTCTTTTACTCAGTTTTAGTCATTCGGGACAATTGTCTGAAACAAAATGTATTACACTGGGTTGAATAAACAATTGCATTTGTCTTGAACACTGAATGATCACTTCCATAGTCGGATAAAATTCATAATACGGTAAATTCTTCCTGAAACACGACGTCACTGGCCTCACATTTACTCTAGGAATTAAGGAAACATCAATGGACCATTTCGGACCAATCACATTACAGTATTTGCTAGACAAAATACATTATCGTGATTACTATTTTGCAATAATAATCTGTCATGATGAGGATAATGCTGTGTTGTTTGTGATCACTTTCTAGAGGTGTGTAATTACTAGCTGTGTGTGTGTGATCTGAGTATCAGTAGTACAGCCTACAGGACGGCGTAACACCCGGAACTCCGCAACAGAGGAATAGCTGGTGATTTGTTATCATATAATTATCATACTGTGTCCTCGAATGTTTGTCATTCAGGTGAGTGACTATGAGCTGGTGCTAAAGTATATTAAATAACCATATTCATCAGTGAGTGCTGTAGGAGATTGTGATAAAATATATTAAATAACCATTTTCATCACTAACAGATTAACAGAATGATGTTTACTATAGATGCTAGTATTTGGTAGCATTACATGGAAAAATATGAAGAAATTGAAACTGAACGATGTTGTCAATGTCAGGGTTAGAACTTAACTTTAAAACATACTCGCCTGAATATATAAATAACTAAACATGAAATTTCTGCTAGCCCGTCGGAACCTTTCAAACATTAGGAGCAGTGATAGAAACTAACTTTAAAACTTACTAGCCGGAATAGTGATACAAAAAACAAATGTTATGAATTTCTACTAGTCCTTAGTATAGCTTTAGCATTGGGAGAAATGGCCCGGGCTAGTGGACTAGTGTTAATTTCGATCCCAGTAGGAGAAATGGATTGGGCCGCCGGGCGAGTGGGAACTTCTAACCCTGCAATATTTAAAAAAATACTAAGTTCACAAGATCTAATCGGTAAAGATGATTTTATTTTTTTAACCAGGATTAATACCAATTAATGTACTAATTTGAATAAATAAAAATACATGTTTACATACACATTAATAAGTATTATGAACAAATATATAAATAAATATAAATAAATTATGATTAAATATAACCAAGTACAGTATAATACTAGTATGGTAAGTAACTTAACACATGTATGTATGTAGATTTAAGGGCTTTCCCCTTTGTGTCCTGTCATGAGGAATACATATATCAGATAATCAGTATTAAAAATAGTCCTCATTAACGCACGCACACACACACACACACACCACACACCACACCACACCACACCACACCACACCACAACAACTCCCTCTCGCCCCCCTCCCCAAAACAAACAAACACAAAATAACATATTAAAAAAAAAATCCAAACAAACCCTCAAGTAATGATATAGATGATGTACTGAACTACAGTACAACCCTTACGAATCAATGTGTACAGTACATACATGCTTTCGTCAGCCTCGCCATTGTCTCTGAATTATGTATGGTGTACTGCATCTGTATACACATCTGTATACACTATCAGACCAATCCCTAGGTTTTGCCAGTGGACTCTACTGTAGCTGAGTGTAAACGTGCCAGTGTATTCCCGGGGAGATGTGGTCTGTAACTACTACCCAGGTGAATCAATAATACTCTCCACGCACGCAAATCACATACACTCACCTGAATTACTGCTCGAGGAACTCTGATAGTTTTACTCGCAGGGGCATTAATTAGGCCACCAGTAATGTCATTGAGCCGCCAATTTGTTCAGTCACATCTGATCCCTATTTACAACTGTAGTTTGTTGGACAAATTTGTCTTTCCACAACAGTCACCTTCGTCCTCAATACTGTACTTTGGGTGTTTGGTATTGGGGGTTGAATTTTAACTTTTAAAATCTTAATTAGTGTACCAGTATTGTTCTTGGAAGTACTCATTTGTGTAGAGAACTCATGTTCAGTGTTAGAAAGTAGAAATGCAGTTATCGTCCTTGGTCTGCAGTGGTTTCAGTAGAATCGGAAGTAGGTGGCAGAGTAGCAAAAATAAGAGGCAAAAGATATGCATAAATCATACTTTCATCTACAACAAGATTGAAAGTAGACATCAAAGTTAGGGAAATAGACGGACAATGTTGCCTGTCGCCGGCTCCTATTGAAACCACTGGTGTGCCAGTACCAGTTGGTGCTCGCAGGTTTACTGCAATATTCAGTGGTACAGATGTTGCAGGTTTGCTCATGCTTAAACTGACAAACTGTAGTGAAAGTGAAAGAATCTTGAATGCGGTACTAAAACCTAAATTAAATTATTTTTTAATAAATAAGGGTATAGTATACTCTGGCTTAGTGGTTAGGGTGGCAGGACAATGGATTCAGAGGTACTGGGTTCAAATCCACCCCAATAAGGGATCTAGGTACAGTAGTAATACGGTACTACTAGTATACAATATATGGTAGGGCTGAAGTGGTTAATTGTAGAATCAGTTGATCGATCGATTGTAACCTATCAATTTTTTAACCGAAATGTAATACATTCTTTTAACCAATATCAAACCCTAATATCATGGTACACATCTTCACAGAAGTTACCTTTCTGATATGATAGGGTAATAAAAAAAAGTAATGAATAGAATATAATTGGTTACACACTTGTGTACATTGGCACCAGTACCATTCTTTGTTCTTCAGTTTCAATCAGGTCAAGAAAAGTTTAGTACTGCATGTTTTCTTACAAAATCCTATCATAAAACTGACAAACTGCAATATTAATAATTAAATAATCTGGAAATAAAGTGTTACCATGAACATTACCGTAATACATCGTTTTCAACTCTTAGTAGTCTTGTTCACACTTTCTTGAAATATTCTGAAACATTTTACAAACAATTACTGAAATAGAAATGTCTCTTACTAAAAGTGTCTCAATTTGAAATTTTGTCTGTCACCTGATGATGTTGATTAAATGCTTTGAGAGGATTTGCCCAAAATAAGTATGTCCCCAATGACTCCCCATACACAAACTGGACGCCATGATTTGACCACATCGATCGCGTATAGTCTATGACAAAGGACTTTCAGTGGGTCAGTAGGGTAATCACTACTAGTAGCTATAGCTGGCCTACTAATTCCTGGTCGTTGTGACTTAACAAGTACGTTACTGTTTGTTTCATGTAAACAAAATTAATGCTAGTGTTTATGTATAAATTTGTCTTGACAAAGAATTCAATAACTTATGAATATATTGATGAGTAGTTGAATATTTAGAATAGGGAGAGGACATATTATAAGTGTTTACGCTTCTGTCTCATCCCATTGAATGTACACCGCAGATTTGGATACAACGCAGGGTCCAACGTGGACCCCATTTTTTCCCACCAATTATATTCGTTGATATAACGCGGGTATTATAACGTGGGTGGCATGTCATGGACCCCAACTTCAGCATTATATCGAGGGAGCACTGTATGACAATAAAATATGTTGAAATCAATTATTTAGAATAAGTAAAACTAGATGATTGAATAAAGTGTGTAGATTACATGAACAAAGTCAATAAATATATTTCAAATTCAAGAAATAAATTATATGACCATTAATTTCACTTTAAAAGTTCTGATTTACTGGTGTACATATATTATGGTCAAAGAATTATGAAAATATTTATTATTAGTCATAGTGGAATATGAACTGATTAAATAAAGCACTTGCATGGACAAACCAAAGCTATATTTTGGGGATTTCTTTTTAGGCTAACAAGCTGTATACTTTTAACTTACATTTCCATAAAACACGATAAGACAATACCGGTACTGCCCTACTTAACTGCCTATGTGGTATCAGCTGTCGTGGCTATTTATAAAGATTAGTAAGCATTGCATGTATTGATGTAAACAAACAAAAAACATTTCAGTCGATATGCCTGAAGATAAAACAATTCATATTTTTGCTTCTGATTTTTTTTATTTAGAATTTATCCTGCATTCAGGAATTCTAAATAACTAGGTCTACTGTCACAGTTTCAGGCTAAAAGATAGATATATATTTTTCTATTAGAAAAAAATATGTTAACGCTAATCTAGCTAAATATAGGAGCTCACACATATACTGCAATCGTCAGTACTACAGGTGTTGTAGGTTTCCATCTGTCAAGCTGTGATACAAAGCTGATTAATTTTGAAAAGTCCTCTCAACCTTATAACCCAAGAATAGAAACATGTTACGTACGCCTTCGTCATTGTCGGAAATCAGTCGGACGTAAACACGTTAAATGAGACAGATTTCCAACGCCTTGATCAATATCTTACAATATCTGCAATATATACTTAATACGTGTACATTATGAATTCGTACAAGAACCATTGAAAATGCTGAGTTAAATTGTTTTCTACTTAGGATCCATGTACAATTTATTCAATAGGGTCCTACTGATTGGGTTGGTCCAGTGAGCTGAATGAATGACTTTCAGCTTCAGTGGACCCGCTTCCTCCAATGTTGTCAATGTCGCACCAATATCTCATTGTGCGGTGGAACTGGAATCAATGAGGGATCCAGCTTGAGCCTGTCATAAATACTGCACTGTTGTTTGCCAATATGTCATAAATTACAGATTGTAATGTGTAAATTATGTCAGTTGACAATAGTTACCATACACCTGATTAACCCTCTCTATGCGGGAGGCAACCAGAAATTCCCTAAAGAGCCACACCCGCTGCGAGAGGATTAATAGAGATGAGGTTTGTGGAGTGAATATACCGTAACGTTGCTGCTGGAATCTTTCACCCATTTGCGACGAGAGGTAAATGTGGAGATTCTTCAAATCATTTTTCTGATTTAGCCCGTCACATAGAATGGAATCACATGCTGTCTTATTATTTGGTAATCTAATAATTTGATAGTGATGGAAGTACTATTCAGGTACTAAAATCTGTGCAAGTTTACTATTTCCAGCTATAACACAGTTTTCTTCCAACTGTTAGATCCCTGTGATTCTTTGGAAAATGCTGTTAAATTCCAAATCACTGGCTGATATACCTGGTAATGGAGATCTATTTCCTGCTAGATGCTGCGTGTGTAGTATTGAAGTAACATGAAGCAACCGCTGCGACAAATGAGGGATAGTCGTCCTAAATGTGCCGTGGACATTCTGATGATGGATTGCAAGACATTAATGTCTTTAACTGCTGCTTTGTGCTCACGAACAATGAATGAATGAATGGATTTCTATTTATAACATTAATATAATGTATACGAGTTCAACGGAGGCTTCCATCTCGCTGTTGTATTATCCGTTTGCTTGTTAATCGCGTCATTACAGCCTAGAAAGTCTGGAAATCGGCTTTATAAGCCCGAGTTTAGCCAATTGTAGATTTAACATGATAATCAGGACACAATGCGGTAACGGAGGACGTCCAGCTTCTATTGCTCGTGCGCGTGTCCAATCTATTACCAGGACTCGTGTCCGTTCTCTGCGGTAGGTATGTGGTCAGCTGTAACACTGCAGAATTGATTCCAGGGCCCCGCCACTTTAAATATCCATAGTAACTGTGGACCGTCGTCGAGAGAGATGAAACAGGGTCAGCGTTGACGTCAGTTGGGGACCGCGGCTATTGAACGGCCTATGATTTGTAAAAGTATGATAGCGTAGCTGTGTACGGCCGGCTGATTGATGGCCCAGGCTCTGCTGTGTAGTGTTTTCTCTCAATGAGCTTCCCGCGGCAGCCAGATACAGTGGAGGGATATTGTGGGATTTAATCCGCTCTCGTGGCTCAGAATTGGTGTTCTGCTCTTAGAGTCTTACCATTATAGTGGCAGTCTTTTTTCTTTCTCCCCCCAACCTCTCTCTACAGGATTTATGTTCATTGAATGCCAAGATTTAATGGCTGGAATAATGACAACTGGCCTGACACTTGAAATTCCAAAGATTAGTTGAGGCTGTTTTAGAAAATGTAGATTTTTTTCTCTCTGAAATTCCAAAGGTTAGGTGATGGTTTAACATTTTTTGTTTGTTTAGAATTTGATTAAATGTGTAATTCGCTTGACACAACAGTCACTATGTCACTGATAGTTATTTTAAAGTAACTTTTCTTTCTTCCTTCCTTCAAATGTTTTGCCTCTTAAAGTTTATTACGTCCTTTAACAACAAAAAATAAGAGTTTCTTATTGTTTTATGTGTTAGTTGTATTCGATTACAAGAATTATACAAATATCTGCATTACTAGCTGTGTTATCTGGATTATGCATGTGGGAATACAACCATCTGTGCCATGGTGAATATGACCAGAACGGAGATAACAAGTGGAGGCCAAATTTAACTACCGTAGTTTCACACAAACACACACACACATGCACGCACACACACACACAAACGCATGTACACACTGAAGTGTAATTTTTTTTATAGATCCACAAAAATTAATACACTTTTTGTACAACAGACTCCAGCTGTGACATAAAACACTTAATTCATTCATTCATTCATTCATTCATTCATTCATTCATTCATTCATTCATTCATTCATTCATTCATTCATTCATTCATTCGTTCGTTCATTATACTTTACTAAGAAATACTGGCATACCTCTCTTGGAGTCGTCAAATTTGGTTTAGAATTCTGGATTTTCTGTTTTTGAGTTGCATATCTAGGCAGTCAAAGTTCCTCCTTTTGGTATCTCCTTTTGGTCACCATATTAGCATGTTTAATTAACACAATTAGTCGTGCAGCTGCGAACAGTTTGACGAGGGGCGTAATATATTATTAGTACAGAATATATTGAAATTAGAAAAAATGTAACATACAATTGTGTTTTATTGGGAAATCTGGCGAGATACATGATCATTTCTAATAGTTAACTCTTACACAACAAATGGCCGGAGGAATATTTCTTCAGTTAAAGGCTTGTCGCAAATGGGTGAAAGATCCCCACAGCGACGTTAACTCCATTATTCACTCACTCACTCACTCAGTTAAAGGCTATGCTACATTATTTTGGACTAACTGTGGGACAATGTGTTGTAATTAGGGCCTATTCAAACAAACATATTTGAGCAGATCAAGACAGGTTGACAAATCGCTAGTGGTATAGAGATTACAGGGTAATTTGAAACATATTTGATAGGATTATGGGATTTATTCTCTATGCGTGTGCCATTGTGCTATTAAAAAATATCATTATTAGGTCAATTTGAAGCACAACATAGATTGATCATTTGATGATTGATACACTGTATCACATTAAATATTTCATTATTGTCGCAATTTTACACATGACTGATTAAATGATGGCAATTTGACATTACTCTACTTTTATTGGGGACATTTGACGCGCTTGTATATATGTTGACTTAGAGCTAATGTATATACTTTTTGATGATCATATTACTGGAATACCTTACTATAGGTTTATTTAATTTATTTATAACAGCTTATCTTAACTTTTTCCATGCTGAAGGCAAATGTAGATGCTTTAACCCTCTCCCTGCTGGATTAGGCAAAAGCACTACTCATTAGGGCATCTCCGGTTGCCTTCAGCAGGGAGAGGGTTAAAGTATTGTGCCTAATCCAGCAGGGAGAGGGTTAACTTCCTTCAGCTCTTATGCTTAGCGTTTTGGACATGCATTAGCATGAAGTTATTCACTTTATATAAATGGACTATTTATTTTTATTATTTATTTATAGGTTCAGATTGAATTGGATAACCATTACCATGGTTACCGTACTGTGATTTTATGTTTAGCTTCTGTAGGCATGGTGGTGCAATGGTAAAACCTTTGAGCCCAAAGTTGAGTTTGAACCCTCTTTGTTGACCTGGCATCAACACTCGCAGAAGTTCTGTATCAGATACATAACAGTCAGAGTTATGATTATGATGCACTGTACAGTTAACATCCCTGGTTTGTCAGTACCAGCTTGTGCTTGGAGGTGTACTGCAGCATTCGTTGCTACTGGTGTTGTAGGTTTTTTTTCCCCTGTCATCTGAATAGCTGTGATGAGAGTGAAATAATATTATAACTCGAACCAAAACCAAAAGCTTATGTGATTGAATGTACCACTTTAAACCTTATCTTCCTCCTGTTCTATTCGTCACATATTGGTGAAAGATTCCAGCTCTGACGCAAAACAATAATTCACTGGCTCCCAGTAAACTGATGAGCTGTGATATGACTGAAATAATCTTGAAAGTAATCTAAATCCACATTTAAAAATAATAATTTTGAAATTGCAATTTAACCCTCTCCCTGCTGGATTAGACAGAGGCACTGCTCTCCAGGGCATTTCCAGTTGCCTCCAGCATGGAGAGAGTTAAACGAAAACCAAACTCTTGGAACACAACAGTTTATAGCTTATGTAAACGAAAACCAAACTCTTGAACACAACAGTTTAAAGCTATATATATATGACTCCCTTGCACTGCAGAAAGCAAGCACTCGTGTCACAGTTCTGAACTAAGTACTATGGTTAAGTATGGTAATGTGGGCCCTAGGAGCTTGCTAAATAGTCTGATGTATCAATTAATATCGCAGAGGGGAGTTGCCAGTGCTATTACCAGCAATGTATGAAGCACCCACGCTTATCTGTGTCCAGAGTGTATAGGAATTAGTATACCGTAATTCCTCTAATAATTCGAACCCTTCAAACACCAAATTGCCCAAAATAATGTATTTCTGACTCTAAAAATATGAACATAACCAATTCTTTTTTAAATCCTATTTAAATTTCTAATAATTAGAATACAGTCATTTTTCAAATATATTTTTTGTCTTACCCGGTACTTTGTTTTATTTATTGAATCCTTTATTTATTTACCATTTCATTTACAACCATATTTTGTATTTTAATTTGGTTGTCCCTAATTATATTTATCCAAAATATGTGTCGATTCTAGCGGTTTGATTGATTGAGAGGAGGCCTGTGAAAAGTGTTACACCCCGGTTTGCTTACACATAACAGTTATGACCTCATAAATGATTGTGACGTCTCGGGGCCTACAAGAAATTTCAGCTTGTAAAAACCTGTACATCCCGGAAATCACGCTGGTATAGAACACAGATCATTTTCAATTTTCCTATTTTTCTAATAATTCGAACACCTACAAATTTAATTATGTTATCCTGTTCGAATTATTAGAGTAATTACGGTCGGTAGTATACCATGTATACCGCCAGTCATAACTTGTATACACCATGTATTCCGCCAGTCATTCTTTAATGTCAGAATCTCACTGTACACTACTGCATGCTGTTTCTCATTAGATATGCATGCCGTTAAAAATTACTTACATAATTTAGAAAAACATGTACGTCAGTATAATTATATCATCTGGATAAGTAAACAATGGTTATATTTTTGTGACAAAATGCTGACTGAAATTGGTTGGAATTATTTTAACCATTTCTCTGATGAAGGAATCCGTTGGAACTAGAAACGAGTTGACCTCGAGAAATTACTCTTAAGTAATATTCAACATGAAGAAGGATAATGTTATTTGATTTTTTTTTTATACATTTCCCATGGCGATTTCTGGATGTTGCATCGTAGGAGGTTGTCTTCTTTGGCAGCCTTTGCAAAAATTGTCTGGACTCGTTGAAACTCTCTGATGACCGAGGTTGTTATATGATAAAAGAGCTTCACACAGGATTGATAGAAGATTGATATCTTTTCTGCGGCTTTTTGTTTGGCCGTCTGCGTCACTTGGATCATTGTGGAACTATCATTCTACCCACAGGACATGTCTGCATATTTATTCAAAATTCACCACGAAATAAAACCTGTCGAAAAGTTTATATCTCAATTTCCAAAGGGAAATCATGGAAAAGCTAACAGCTCCGCTAAGGAATTACCCACTTTATATCGTCAGTTTTTAAACAGTAATTGTTTTGATGTTTTAACTCCCTCAATGCTGGAGGCAACCAGGGGTGCCCTATAGATCAATGACTGTGCCTAATCCAGCATGGAGAGGGTTAAGCTTGTTTTAGCACTGAAACATTTACTTGCTTCATAACTGGTACATGTATGTTGAATTGTTTTTTTACTGAGATATTTCAAGTAATTTCATAAATAATTTCAAGTATTTTTACAAGTTTTTAATTCATGTAAAAAACAAGTTATCTGAAATAAGTTTACAAATTGTGATTTCTAATAATTTCAAGTCATTTCACAAGTAATTTTCAGAACTACTGTATTGCGTGATAAACAAATACTAATCAAGTCAGAAAATAATCACAAAACTATTAATAATAAAATGGTGATGACAAGCATAAATATTTATCTACACCACACACCTATGTCCGACTGGCTTGTTTTACTTTGAGATAACTTTGTCAAATACGTAGCCTTTCTGCAAAATATCGTCTGACCCAAGATTGATGATATGTCTATGTAGGTAGTTTTGAAGGAAGATAAATGGGAAATCAATATAGGAAGTTCACGAAATTGTATGGGTGTACTTGTTTTCCCTAAATTATTTTATCTATCCGCAGACAAGTATATTTATTAATGTCTGTTACTTAAATGAATGATAGTAGATCCTGATAGGAATGAAATGTTTATTTTAAAATGTTTTTGTTCAACAATTGTTATCAGTGCGTGGGTGGAAGTCCCCAGCAGCAATGTTATTAAAGCAACAAATCACTTGATCCCTCGCATAAAAAAATATAAATAAATAATTCAATACATTAACCTTTTCCCTGCTGAATAAAATCAAGGTGTTCTATTTCTGCATGTGATCAGGCAACTTAAGTCGCTTTCAGCAGGGAGAGGCTTAATGTCAGTGACCATGCACGTTATTACTATAGTTTGGCATGAAATGCATTGACCCCCCCTATTTCATAGATTATCTCGGTAAATACTTCATGGAATGAAAAAAAATGTTTTCTACCTAACCCAAATTAAAAAATTAAAAATATTGCACGATTCTGATTCTGATAGAATAGTCATTTGTAACTACAGCTGTAATGGAATGGTTGAAGCTACCTTGACGTATTGATTGACACCCCACCCCACCCCACCCCCATTATAAATTGACATGCTATTGATCAAAATGTGCAGATATTAATATCAGATAAGAATATTAATAGTAACAATAATAAGGAAATTAGATTTAAAACATTTTTTTTTTAAATAATAATAATAGATGCCTGTATTTTCTATTTTTACATTGTAATGCTGTGGAAAAGTTGACATCTATTGTAACCATCTTCTTTCATTAAATATTAATGACCTGATTACCTACAATTCATCAAGTGTCGTAGGAACTAATTCAAATCCGATCAACACCAAGTAACCATTAACCCTCTCCATGCTGGAGGCAACCAGAGATGCCATAAAGACTAGTGCCTGTGCCTAATCCAGCAGGGAGAGGGTTAATGCATTTCAACGGCCCCCGAACCTACAGAAGATACTAAGATCTGTAACAGTAAAGGAATGCTACGTTGGTTTTCCTATCGGCTAACGTCTGTCATCGGTGACAATCTCATAAATTACAGTGTCCTTCTATTGATTATTGGTTCAGTTTACCACGGTGCTTGGACTGCGCGACTCCGTATTCACCAGCGCGGTTCGCCATGCAGTAATCTGTCCGAGGTAAATATCCCGCGATATTCACCGTCAATCTTCGTTAGACGCTATATGATATTCATTGGCCACCCATCTCCACTGGTGTAATGGTTATATCAATGTTAACTGCTGGCTGTGCCCCCCAGGCTCAGCAGTGAACGTTTTGCATAACGGGAAAGAAAGGACAGATGTGGTTGGCATCAATATGGTGTGAATCTACGTTATTGCGTGTCTGTCTGTCTGTCCCACTGACCGAGACTGGATGGAAAATGGTTTTCTATATGTTTGTATTTCTTTCTCTATCTGCTTCTCCCCAAATAAAAAAAAATACAAATAAATAAATAAAAATAAAAATTGTGAAAGAAAATCGCGCAATATTTCCGATCATGTCATACTGAAGCATTCCCAATAATTATGGATTGTAACATCTTGTCCAGTGGCTAGTTGACTTAAATTTATTTACGTCAGTACTACAATGTTTATTATCCGTTGTTGACTAATTTTTATTTGCTACTGATATAGCTCCTGCAAATGGATTTATTTCAACAGGACAAATTAATTACTACAGCATTGTGGTCATGGCAATTTCCTATAATTATATTAATAATTATCGTTATTTTCCATACTCCTTTGAATGATCATAGCTATTTGCCTCAATAACCATTTGCTGTCAATCGGTAAGACACATTCGACAGTAATTCTAGGAACCAGCTATAATCAGTGATAATTAACCTTCTCATGAAAATGGCTAAATATGGTATCTAGATTAGTTTCCTTCAGCAGAGAGAGGGTTAAAACATTGACCGGGGTAATAATATAATATCAAGTTAAGAGCATGCTATCAAGCATGGATCTTTCGCAGTATTAATGTGCACAATTATTATTATTATTATTATTATTACTATTATTAATAATATATTATTATTATTATTATTATTATTATACAAAGCAAATAGAATTGTCCAATCTTTTAAATCATCTTTGTACTTGTTATAAATTCTGTCGTATCTGTTTTTCAGCTGAATTCAACGATTGGATTATTATTATTATTATAATACAAGACCAACAACATAGTCCATTCTTTTATTTTCCCACAGCGTCGTCGCCGCAAATGGGTGAAAGATTCCCACAGCGATGTTAAACTCCATATTCACTCACTCACTCATTAGTCTTTTAAACCATATTTTCACTCTTAATAAATTGTGTCATTTCTGTTTTTCAGTTAAATATGAAGCCGTCGATGTCCGCGCACGACGATTGGATAAAGAATCAGGTACGATTTATTTTCTTCTCAACTTTCAGAACTTGTACTTTCTGTGCTGAGATTGACAATTACGTTATGTCAGAGATTGTCTGATGTTATCTGAGCCTGTGGTGGCATCAATACTTCGGCATCCACAGTTGTTGCTCAATCAGGTTAATATTGATCAAATTTGCGGGGTCAAAGGCTCAGTGACTCCTAGTTTGAGACTGTTGTGGGGGTTCAATATCTACCAGAGAAACAGGCGGGATATAAATTGAACCTTTGTGCGCTCATTTCATAGCAAAACAATGTGTGGAGTACTGCCAACAAGTAAAAGTCCTACCGTAGAATATTTAGAACAGGCCACTTTGTGAATTTTTGGCATCGATGATGCAACTTTATATCATTGTTGGTAGATTTAGATTACGGTACATTTTTCATAAATAAAGTAATATTTTGTAGAAACATGAAAATATATATTTTAAAAATATTTATAAAACAGATGTTGCTGGTTTCCTCCTGCTCTAAACTGACAAGTCATGATATTATTAGTGAAAGAATCTAGAAAGCGACTCTACCCCAATTACAAATTAAATTAAATTAAATTAAATTTTAATATTGAATCCCAAGCTGATGTTGTCACTTTTAACCCTGTTCCTGCTGGCTGCATTACGCACAGGTACAGCCATTTAGGGCATCTCTGGGTGTCTTCAGCAGGGAGAGGGTTAAAGCAACAGCACTGTCAAAGATAAATAGCCATTCTGCTGATGACACACTTGACTACACAACACACTTTGATTTGTAACTTCATTCTGAAGTAGAGCAAGGTCAATTATGTGTGCTTCCACCAGGGAATGCTGGAAATCCTTTTTGTTTCCGAGACTGTTTATAATTATTCATGTCGATCAATATTTTATATATATTTTTCTACATTGTAAACTGTATTGAAATGAATAAAAACAATGGAGAAAAAAAATAATAATAATTTTTTAAATAATAAAAATACCGCTCAACTTTAGCCATGTTAAGCGACAATGAACAGTATCGGCTATCGGAGGTGAACGAAATCGTGTATGGCAAGCCAAATGGATGCATCACACACTATTGAGCCTTTTGGACAAGAATGTAATGATGTGATCATAATGCAAATGCGTTTCCCTGGTCCTCTTTATTAGCTCTCTTAGTCTTCGTTGATTTCGACGGGAATTTGTACGGTGTTTATTTTAGCTCGGCCAGATGACTACAAATACTATCACGTCAGTGGATGTAGGCCAACGGAAATGCCAACACAATACGTTACATCGAATCAATTGGTTATTTTAGATAGCGACTAGTTATAGGCGGATGCGGACATGACAAGGGCTTAGAGTGAGTAGATATTGGCCATTTTCTTATTTGGCAGCGGTAGCTTCTCCAGGGACTTGGAAGATTGCACCTACTTCCATTCGGCGATCTGTTCTTGTTATTATACAGCCATCGCCGTTATTGATTATATGTCCATCCGAAACTTGGGTACAAGCTACAAGGGAACAGAACGGACGTAAAAACAACTTTGCTTATAATTGCAAGCAACAAGAAATAAGATTATGTTTGTTTCATTGCGGTTGTTTTGAGAGTTCAGCAAAGAAAATTCTTTACATTTCAATTTCTCAAGTGGTACATATATTTCAAAATAGTGTCATAGCCTGGGCTTGTTTTGAGTGAATATCTATAAATGCCAGTTTTGGTTATTTATTACAATGAATGAGAAATAAGATTATTTTTCATACTGGTTCCTAAGCTTTTTCTTTGGCTTGGGAGATTTTTGTCGAGTTGTGAATTTATTTTGAAATATTGTCATAGCTTCGGGCTGTTTTTGAGAGTTTTGTGGAGCATTTCATGTTAAAGCAACATGTTTGGATGGAAAGTAAATTGAACTTGTTGAACTGAGCAGGAACTGAGATTACGAAACCTTTCTGAGTACGATTTCATGCTCGAGCTCAAGGCTATGTTACACATGATATTATTAGTGATGATAATACCATATATAAAGTTTTAGACCAAGCATGAAATCGTATTCAATAGGTTTTGTAATCTCATGACTTGTCTTTACAGTGCCAAGCTTGTTAAAGACATGCGGCCCTAAGCCATAGAAAGAACTTCCAATTTTATTATTTTTTCTGTATTTGACTGCTATTTTTTATAGGTAGGTTTTACATGTTTTTGAATATGAACTTTAAACCTAACAAAATGAAAATAAATTAAATTAAAAAGAACAACAAAATAAAAATAATTATAAAATAAAATAGATTGTATTTGCAGAAGAAAGAACAAATTGAATTTAATACTTATATAGCCATTGATTCTAAGGCCATAGTTATTTGATTCCCTGGATTTTTGTGTGGTAATTTTGGTTCCTGCGGTAGAAAATAAAAATAGATATACAGTACTTCAATATTGTACAGTTGGTTGGATGCAATATACAAATAATAATTGAAGATTATAAATGGTCTGTTGACAGAAAATATATATCATTGATCAATATAATTGTCAATAATTGTTATTAAAAGGACTCATACACTTGGGAGATTTCACCTATGGCCATTTTTATTATTGGTCATATATAATATATAGAGCAATATTAGCAAGAATACGAACTTTCAGGCATGAAATGTCACGTAAACCCAATCGAAATACACCGTTGTACTTGGCAAATGTAAACAATTGTTTTGTTTTGAAATTGGCGAGGCCTTCTCAACACAGGTTTCTCTGCACGGATTGCACAAGTTTCTCGAACACGGCGTACTCATAACAGATCTCTGCACGTATTGCACAGGTTTCTCGCACATGGCACAACGTGGATGAAGTCACATGTCAACTTTGTATCTTCCTGTTCACCAGTGTTATGTAAACAAACCCGAGAAATGAGCATAGTTATCGATAGCAGGTCATTTGGAAGGAATCAATCACACTATGTGGTACAGGATTATCAGCTCTATAACTTTGATTTTGGTGTATGAGTCGCTTTAACACCAGTACACATAAATGTTCAGATTTGAATGTACAATTATTTTCAAAGTATTGACAATATATTGTTATTACACACTTTTGTTATAAATGCATATTTACCAGTAACACGTCAAATTGGCTCCGACTTTGTGTAAGCCTGTCAATGTTTGTTCAGGTTTAATGATGGTTTATGTTCAGGTTTAATGATGGTTTATGCCACTATTTCTATCACTATTCCCGCTGTGACCTAAAGCATTAATTCAATCAAAACCATCACTACTTACTATTATTATTTTCTTAAGACTAGTTGCACTGTTGGCAGAATATAATAGAAATAATGAATTTTTATTTTTGCAAGTGAAAAAATATGGACTCGGTGTAAACATGAACAATAAAATGGAATATACTATTTCCTAAACTGTCCAACTTTTGTTTCAGAAGTTGCAGCACAAGACGCTAATATAGAAGCAGCCATCAAAGATAGCAAGTTGAAAAATCAGGGCATAGCTAAAGATGTTCAGCCACCGGGGTCTCCCGATAGCAAGGGCAAGGTCGATGCCAAGCCCAAGACAGGAAGTGGGGAAAATAAAACGGAAAAGGACCGGCCCCACGGCTCCGCACAGCCTCAGCAGGGTGGCATGCACAAACACAAGACTGCAGATGACATGAGCGGAACAGATGTCATATTTTTAGGTGAGATAGACCCTACTGTTCTATCTTTCCCCGAGATTACGAAACCTTTCTGAGTACTATTTCATACTCAACTCGGAGAATTTTGTTCATAAAACATCACATGAGTTGAGCACAAAACCGTACTCAGAAAATGTTCATAATCTTGGGGCCTGTTCTATGTGCAGGAGGGGTGGCAGACGTTTCGCCCTAGAACGCTTACGCCTCCAGACGTTTCGCACCGTAACACTTTCGCCCGGTCGTTT
>JAVCKZ010044781.1:0-18954 GCA_034780755.1 Lepetodrilus elevatus | reverse complement strand
ATATGCACATTTTTCACATGATTTTTTCAAATTTACGTTATAAATCAATATGAGTTTAAGTGAGTAAAAGGAAATGATTTTTTTTTTTTTGTGTTTACATGTCCTTTAAAGGATCAAAATTTTGATCATGCGCCACAGCAACTAGTGCTGCCATGCACAGACCGGCTGCTGGTCACCGCTTAATTATTGCCGCGGAATCTGTGATTGGAGGATGAGTCACGCTCCTCCGTGGTGTGTGCGATAGGTAGTGCGTGGGTACTGATTAGCAAACACGTGTAGGACACACGATTAGCACACACTTGCTGGACAATTAGGACTGTAAATTAAAACGGATGCAGATGACAGTGACAATTAATAGTTGGAAGTCTTCGTGTCATTATCTCCATCATATGATGATAATGATGTGTAAGATATTTTTTTTTAAAGTATAATTACTGCATGTACATTGTAAGGTTATGTATTTGTAGTACCGTAATAGTTTAATTAAAGTGTATAAATAATTGTTTCAGGAGTGGGACTTTCCTAAGTTGGCATAAATTCATCTTAAAATTGTACCCAATCATTTTCTATTGTCAATTGTGAATAAAATAATTGTATGTATAAATTAAAATATATAATTTATTTTGTAACTGTAAGTAATAATTTACAATTAGTGTCAGTCTACATGTATACTGTTACTAAGTTGTCTTGTAGTTTAGCTAAAAATTGCAATTTGAACTTTGTTCAAAACTGTTGCTAATCAATCAATTTGTTAACTTGTTTCACAGCATTAAGAAAAAAATAATAATAATCTTCTTTTTTTTAAAGTCCAACAAAATTCATAAATAATAAACAAAATCTTTGTTTTTCCAACCCACTTCTTTCGAATTTCCGCTATCAATATCAGTATGAATTTCTTTCCAACTCCCTAGCCCCTCATTCTCCGTTCTTCATCCTAGAATAACCTGTCTTGCGTTCATATTCACTTACATTCCAAGTCCCCATAGGTCTGAAACCAACCACAATACTGGTCGATCTATAGCACAGACACACACACATATACATACGACAGCGCAGTCAATATACCATTGGTCGTGACCCCGTCATGTTCGTCACAACCCACGCCTCGGTCATCTCTCAAGATATGTCTCCACAGAGTCATCAATTCAACCAGCTATGATAGCGTTTAATTGCTTTTTATCGGTTGTGATGGAGCGGCCGATATACATTCTTATTACTCTTACATGATACGAGAGCATTTGACATGACCTGATCATTGTTTTATGCTGCTGATGGGACCAGTTGCTTGAGATACGTCTTGCCCCGTAGGAGCTCTTTGCATGGAGGGATACAATTGATACATATATGAGCTCATATACACTGTTAAACTGGTTAACTGTAACTGTCAGGCTATGGCTTACATTTGTCTATTATCCTAAGTTATGATGTCTGTAACTTAGGTATATAATTATCATGTATAGACGGTCACCAGTTTGTTCTCCAAGAACACATTGGTGAAGTTACATTTGGCCCCGTAGGAGCTATTGCTTGGAAGGATACAACCGATACAGATATGAGCTCACATACACTGTGGTTTACTGTATATTATGATGTCTGTAACATAGGTATATAATTATAATGTATAGACGGTCACCAGTTTGTTCTCCAAGAACACATTGGTGGAGATGGGCCTGTTCCCATAGGAGGTCTTCACTTGTATTGGGTGGATATAATTGATACAAATAGCTCATATAAATAGTAATAATAATGGACATATATTGCCTAGCATCCATCCGGGTGTCACTTACCATATAAATATATACATACAAGATAGACAAACAGCTCAAAGGCTTTATGGTACAGACTTGTAGGAGGATTTAGATGGTCAATGTTAAACTGGTTATCTGTAATTGTCAGGATTATAGAGTACTTCCATCTATTATTATAGTTTATGATGTCTATAATGTAGGTATATATATCATATCTCTATAAACAGTCACCCATCTATGCTCCATGGTTCTATTGGTGGAGGTGAGCATGTTCCTATAGGAGGTCTTTGCTTGGAGGGATACAATTAATACAAACAGGATCCCACTATAATATTTTATTTCCATCCAGATGGATGATCATAGTGTAGAAATTATATTATTATCCCAGCCAATAGTACACTTATGTCACCTTCTCAACACCCTGAGGAGTATATATGGCTTAACTGCACAGCAAAACAAAAAGAAGGTTATGTGTCCCGTTTCAGGATCTTAACAAAATCCTATTAGGACAACTGACAGGACACCTGAGGCAATGGTGTCCTGCTTGGATTCTGCTAGGATTTTGGAACAGGACACCAAACTATTTTTGCTGTGTTGGTTAACCCCAATCTATTTCAGGTCATAACGACAATATCGTAAGTGTGGGTGTATGTCATTTATAAGACAGTCACCTGTCTGTGCACCAAAGTCTGGGCCCAGTTACAGACTATATATTTAAATAGATAGTTATTACTAGACACTGGAATCCCCACGATGCTAACATTCCTGGCTTCTGATGACATAAACGGTTATTCTGACATGGATTTGTATGTCCTCACCTTTATTGTATTACCTGAATTATGTTTCATAAATAGAAGATTAATATGTGGTCTTGTTCTATGACTATGTAGCTGGGTGTGAAATAAAATGCACCTACTGGTCTCGGCCAGCAGGGTTACCCCTTTGGCTCAGTCGGAAGAGCATCGGTCTCACAATCCAGCAACTCAGGTTCGAATCCAAGGATCATGCCAATCTTGGGATTGGAACCCCAGTTGCTGGATTGTTGTAGTCTTTTTAAATTCAACAAGTCTAATGTTGCTTTCTGTTACCAAACTCCATTTTAGAAATATGAGTCTCCTTATTGCCTAGTTCTACTTTGTATGAGAAACATTTGTCTATTACTGACTTGTAATTTCTAACTATCAGAAACATGAGACACACGAGTCTATTCAATGTATCAGACATAAAAGCTTAGCATTACCTTGTTTTTCAATTGATCTATTCTGAAAAGATCACAGGTAGTCTTTCTAACCTCAATTACCAGAAAACAGGAAACTGCCTTTGCTTCCAAAAAGAGTATCAGAACTGCAAGCAGACATCCTTTGAACTAACTGACACCCCCGACACCCCCACAGACACAAACATACACACACAAAGACACAAAGACACACACACACACACACATAACACACACACAGCGCGCAAATGCACACACACATACACACAAAGACAGACAGACACACACACAAAGACAGAAAGACACACACCACATACACACATATAACACACACAATACACACACACACACACACAAAGACAGAAAGATATAGACACCACACACACACATACCACAGGCAGCCCAACACACATACACACAGACACACAAAGACAGACAGACACATACACACATACATAAAACAGACACACAGAGATACAGACACACAACACGCAGACATAACATCCCCACACCACACCAAAACATGCACCACACCACCAACACACACACCACACCACACCACACCACACCACACTACACCACACCACACCAACACACACGCCACACCACACACACACCATAATTTGAAAGTGGACACCTCATCCCCTCTATTCAACACTTGCCCATCAACATATCCATTGTGTTTCCAGTTACCTAAATATTTGTCAAATTACCGAACCTAACAGCAGACAAAGTAGCACCGTCAATTACACTTTAAGCTAATCCCCGCACAACTGCGGCACAAATGAGCCCTGACCAATCCTTTTACTCCCTCATCAGGCACACTGTATCTGTCACCATCGCACAGCCATCAATCAATATCTCTGAAAAGAAAAACGTGCCAAAAGAAAAAAAGGGAGAAAAAAAAGAAAAAACTGCCCTAGAATTTTTCATTCAAAATTGTCCGTGTCGGAACTATCAAACGTCCATTAAGTGTCGCGAGCCAGTAACGGAGAGCCGCGTGTGTGCAGATCAGTACCTGCGGACCATGTTGTGTCACACCTTTCTACATCATTAACCGATTCCACAGACATTCTCGGAGGGGCTGGGGAGGTTACCGGGGGATCGAGCCGAGGTTCCTGCATAGCAAATAGGTTATTATGGACAAAGGTGGATAGTGTTTAACCACTCTCCCTGCTGGAATACGCATGGGCACTGATATTTAGGGCATCTCTGGTTGCCTCCAGCATGGAGAGGGTTAACTACACTGCCAGAGACACTCATGTTAGGCTGTAGAATTCTTGTGTGCTTTCTGTGCAGGTTGTGTTACAGACCAAGACAAATACTTATTAGCAGCTGATTAGCGATGTAGTGTCCAAATATGCACAGTCTTGTATTCTAGGCAATCAAGGTTATGAAACATTGTTGATATAATGATTGCACACGCCTCACATTTTGTATTGGGATTTTAACACAAAACCTGTGAGCAATGAGCATTAAATTGTACAAAGAAATGTTTTGTAGCCTTGAGATAGAGAGCATGATGGCATTATTCGTAAAATTCTACATGTTCCTGCAGACATAAAACATTAAATCATGGATACATATATTGTGACATTTCGTGACAATTTCTTATCGTGAAATGCGTAAATAAAATATTTCCATATTTTCTATTACGAAATAGACATTTTTACATCAACAGTTGCATGACAAGAAAGTATTTTTATTCCTAATCAATTATTTATTTGATATACGTACATGTGTTACTTGATATATATTGTGAGACTATTTTGGATAAGTATTGCATTATGTTAGAACAAAATGTTCTGATATCTTGTTTAATGGATTTAATCTATTTAATGGTAAAAAAAAGAAAGAACAAAATATTTGTTATTCATTGAAAGTTGATAAGTTTTTCTAGACAAAGCCTAGATTAATATAAAGAACTATTTATCAAGACCATTTATCTCAAACTTTTATAATGTTTCCATGTATAACTTTTGTGGAACACAGTGGTCTAAAATTAGCAAGTTTCCCTCATATACAGGTCCTGTGTTGCTGCCATTGACTAGCTAACCATACTGCTCCAGACCACCCAGCTGTAAATGGGTACCCGGTAGGATGAGATGGATTTGTGAATTTCACCTGAAATATCAGTTGATGGATTTGTGAATTTCACCTGAAATATCAGTTGAGGGATTTGTGAATTTCAACTGAAATATCAGTTCAGGTTGTTGAGAAGGTTAAATAAGTGCAGACTGATTCATTGAATACGGGATACTAATGTCCACAAATCTGGATGAATTTGGACAATGGCAGATAGGATTGCTGGCCGGTACAAAAGCTAAAGAAACATTTTCAGTTGTGGATCAGTCCTTGTCACTTGTTCTATCCACGTGTTCCAGCGGATACCAGCAGATTTACAGATCCCTACCACAAAGGATCGTGGATGTCATGTGTGTAAATCACAAAATCCACCACATAAGATGAAAGAAATCGTGACAAATTCGTGGAATATTTCCGTCGTATGTTAACCTCGTGACTCGCTCATATCACGACATACTGATCTAAATATGTGCAATTGACAGGTTAGGATATTGGCAGGATGTAAAATATACGACAACACCAGACAGACTAAATTGAGATTCGGCGTCGGTATCATCACATGATTTCATATTGTCATGTTAATATTACGAACTGACAGGTCATTCCTGTCTACGAAGGAAATAATCTTACAATAGGCTGCCTTGTTATATCACAATTAGACTACCAGTTATCCCGTAAAAACATACATGGTAAATTCTTTAAAAATCAAATAGTGTGTAATAAAATATTTAATCTAAATTGCTGAAAAAGCCCAATTTCTAATGATAACTGAAGATGAAAAATGTGAGACAGACAGAAATACAGACAGACAAAAAAATATCATAAATACTTACTTGTATATGATAAAGAATTTAGGTTCTGATTCAGTATTCAATATCATAATTACATTGTAATATGTCATAAGACTCAAAATCAATATTTTGGGGAAGCAAGTCTTTTCTCCCTGTTGGATTAGGCACATTCACTGGTATTCTGTCATCCCCAGTTGCCTCCAGCATGGAGAGAATTAATTACATTTAAAATATTATATTTTCCAATTCTTGTTTTCCAACCATATCAAATAATTTTGGTAATATTACAAATAAGAAACAATGCACGAATACACCTGATTATCTTCCATAAATTTACTATTTGCACTATCAGTATTAATAGTATATTTCCAATACAATAAATGCAGATACCAGTGTAGATGTGAATGTGAATGTAGATGAAGTAATTGGAGAAAAAAAAACAATAGCATTTATTACGGAGTACTTTCATTGCCTGGGATCACTGTACGGCTTCAAAGATCCACACTACGCTTGCTAATGAAGGCAATAAGTTACCACAGGGCACAGAAGAAACAGATAGGTCATTGCAATTCCAAACATCTCCCAATTCCAGTTAATCTGACAATCCCCCTCCCCCCCACTGACCCCCACGTACATCACTTCCCTCGACAACCTGCTATTCTGGTCCAAAGGTCCATTAACCAACTGGCCACCTCATCGAATTCTCCGATGACCATTCTGGACACATGCACAGGAACGTGCAGCCACTGCAACTGGACTTTCTGCTGGTCGAAATCCCAGCAATTTGTGTTAATTGATTGGATTAGAGGTGAAAATGGGAGAATTGAGATTGTGAAGAACACGCCACATGTTCTACGGTACCGGACATCAAAGGCGTCCGGTCATCTGATGAGTATTGGTCAGATGTCATTACCGATTGTCCACTGCTGTGTTTTGGTGAAGAATCTGTTTTTTTTAGGTTTGAGCAATATGGGGTCATTTTCTGCATCCAAGTACTCCCAAAAGAATATTGTTTCATGTGGAATTATAATAATAGTTCTACAGAGCTAACATTTTTTGTTAAATACATATCCGACATTAAATATAGCTTCTTCTTCTTCTAATAGAAAAGATCAGTAAATTCTAGAGAATTTAATTCTTCTTGTACTTTCTAGCGACTAAAGTACACCGAGTATGTATCAGATCAGTGGGTTACATGAAACCTAGTCAACATGGATGCATACCAACCAATCAGAATTTTTTAATGAATTTTTCGATATTCAAGTCAGGTAATCTTAGTTAACATCATTACAGTATCGTATGCAATCTATATATGTAAATTCACATTTAACTCTTTCAAGAGCAATACCAGAATTTAAATCCTCAAAGAATGGTCACCAAAACCAAGGCAGAAAATCTGAAGAATCGGCACCCGAACGCGACCAAAGATAATCAGAGCAAAGGTCAGAAACTGGACTTCAAATTACCAGCCCCCTAGTGGCCGGTAATTACCTCGTGTTGACCAGTCAGCAATGTCCAGTCACAATTGCTCAGGAAATAACAGTAAATCAGCATCCATTTGCAGTCCAGAAGCAATTTGTCCAACGACTCCGCATCTACATCAAGGCGGCGGCCATTTGCGATTGTGGTCCGACAGTGCCAATCAAACTCTAAATCGGCAATTTTCCTCACAATGCAGGTTGACCTTTGATTGATGAATTCTTTCTTACAAGAGAAAATGATAGCCATAAAAATAATCAACAAAGATTTCTATTTCTATTTGTGATGGAGATAATAATTACTTCTACGAGGACATTACGAGATTAAAACAGATATTTATCAGCTGCGTGTCCATTTGATCAGGTGCAATGTGAATCTTAATTGTCTCCTCTTGACCTGGGTTTATCATGCAGAATCATTTTCTTGTAGTAATATTTCATGATTGCAAAATGGTCAACAAGAACACGATACTTTTCATTCGAATCAGCAAACTTTATTGAATATCATAACTGAAATAAAAATAATAATATTATCATCGACTCTCACATGTCTTACATATATAATATATATGGGTTTTTTTTAATGTTACAAGCAAAAATAATTGTCAATAATTTGATCTCCATTACATAAAACATTTGATATTCGCTTTTACAGTGTACTATTCCAAGGAGGATGATCGTATTATGATGACGATCTCGCATTTAATGGGTCATGCTCACAGCATCAGATTATGTAAATCAACTTTTCACCCACAGAAAACTGATCAAGGCCAAATAGAAAAACCTGAATAATCTCACCCAGGAGATTCCAATGGAGTAGATAATTCTTTCAGATGTCACCTTTTGTCATTGGCTGGGGGGATGGACAGAAAGTGGGGGTCTAATTCTGCACTGGTTTCAGACATGGGGACAACAGACACAGACAATCAGTATGCAACACCAGTCGGTTGTCATCGGTTGTCGTCGTACTGGAGTAAATTGGTCAGTCAAGGAACATCTTCAGGAACATCACGGAGATGTCAAGACTGAAACCATCCTCCCCCCCCCCCCTCCCCCCTCATCCTGACATTGACCCGTCACGTGAACTTTAAGAGCCTGAGTTACACGTGACTTGGAAATAACCAAGTTTTCAAATGGTCGAGATTACCATCGGCTGATTGGAATCTGTGATCTGGAATTCCATCACGGTAGAAACAGGTATCAATTGGACGGAGGGGAAAAAATTATGAATTGAAAGTTCTATCTGGATGTGTTAAGATGGAACAGAATGAAACTCAAACATGCCTTAGGGAAAAGATTACATGAGGTAAAAAAGTAAAATCATTCAATGGTAAATAGGACAAAAGAAAGAAAAAAGATATAATTAGTCTTGTTACTTTTCTGTGCATCTATCGATTGCATTGACCTTTCTTTTCCAAAAATACCAACATATATAAATCTGATTGTTAAAAAAGTAAAGATAACAAATAACAAATCAGATTTCATGGAACAAAAGTTATTGGCAAGATGTTCTGAATATACTTTTGATATCTTCAATGTCATGAAACAGCACATTTTAAGGTTATATAGAATTCATATGCATGGCCACAAAAATAGCTAATAATGTAAAATAAAAAGAAGCAAATTCAGATTTGTTTTGGTCAAAGTTACGACTATTTTACCATGTCATTTTGACTACCCCATTAACAAAACTGCTGCTAGAAACCAGCTATGTTTATGAAATCTTCCTATGCCAGGTATTATGTCTAGAGGAAATAATCATTAAATAAATATTTTCAGATCATAATAAATGAGCTACATGTTAGAATAAATACATCATATAGTATTTTTTCAATGATATCTCAAAGAAAATACATGTCTGGCTAAACAACGTGGCCACAGACAAAGTGAACAACAATTTCCTTCAATTGAATTTCTCCGGACACCCATTTCCAACACTTGTCAGACTTGATAAGGACGCTCACGTTTGGTAATTATATAAACGTTGAAACTGACCAACTTCTGGTGATCTCTAAAAAAGTATCTGTACGAATCCTAAGACACATTGGGTTGCATCATCAAATCTCTGACATTTTCTACGACACCAGAGATATTCACGAGAGACATTTTCCTCCCCTGATGGTGTTTTGACATCAGAATTGATCAAAGTATAACATGTCAAGAGCATCCTAAATCAGATCCCAAGCCATGAGAGAGAGCCACGTGGGAGATGCACGATAGTGATGTCAATGTTTATAATGGCGCCATTGGTTATGGTGGTGTCATTGGTTATAATGGCGCCATCGGTTATGATGGTGTCATCGGTTATGATGGTGTCATTGGTTATGATGGTGTCAATGTTTATAATGGCGCCATTGGTTATGATGGTGTCATTGGTTATGATGGTGTCATTGGTTATGATGGTGTCAATGTTTATAATGGCGCCATTGGTTATGGTGGTGTCATTGGTTATAATGGCGCCATTGGTTATAATGGCGCCATTGGTTATGATGGTGTAATTGGTTATGATGGTGCCATTGGTTATGATGGTATCAATGTTTATAATGGCGCCATTGGTTATGGTGGTGTCATTGGTTATGATGGTGTCATTGGTTATGGTGGTGTCATTGGTTATGGTGGTGTCATTGGTTATGATGGTGTCATTGGTTATGATGGTGTCATTGGTTATGATGGTGTCATCGGTTATAATGGTGGCATTGTCTATGTTGGTGGTGGTGCTAATAGCTATGATTTTATGGTGTTAGTGATTATATGATGATGTTAGTGATTATGATGGTGTTAGTGGTTATGATGGTGTTAGTGGTTATGATGGTGGTTATGATGGTACCAGTGGTGATGATGGCACTGTTGCTTATGATGGCAGCGGTTATGATGGTGGTAGTACTTATGATGGCAAACTGACTGTGTCAGTAGTTATGACTGTGTTAGTAGTTATATGATGGCATCAGTGGTTATTATGTTAGTTCCTATTATGATGCTACTGTTGGTTTTGAAGGCAATGTTGGTTATGATGGTCTGTTGGTTATGATGACACCATTGGTTACGATAGTCATGGTAGAAGATACTTCATTAGAAAAGATTGGATGGGTAGAGCACAATAAAATATGCAATCTTAATATTTGATTTATCATTTTCTCTCAAAATAACCAGGACAGTTGAACACACAGCAAGATGGACATATATACTACTCACAATTTGCTAAGGATCATACAATTTTTGTAGGAAAAAAATATTCAATGACCCCATATTGATACAATAATATTATATAATACCACCCTTAATAGTAACCTCTAGCAAATTTTGAGTAGTATATAGTACAATGGGAAGTCATCCTGGATAACACAGTGTCACTGATTTCATACTCATGAAACAATGTACATAAATGTTCCTTCTCAACTCCCTGGGGCAATTGCACACAGTGTGCCAGAAGAATTACATTGGACAAAGAAATGTATGAACAAGGAACATGTCCATATATGATTTCCATAAATTCTCATTGAGTAGCATCATCATGAGTAAGAACTTATCGGAAATTTTAACTTGTCAATCGATATATTTCTTAATGTTTTCATGATTTACACATCAAATTGGAGCCTCCAATCCCCCACACTTTAGTTTCCCTCCAACTATAAATTAGGCAAATTGTGTAGAACTATTATGGCAAGAAAATTAAAGGTATAAAAAAAAAGAGAAAACATTTGGCCCCTTGGTCATTTATAGCTAAAAGCCAATTCTCGTCATTAAATCCTTGATGACTAACATAATGTGTCGTATGACCATCATCCAAATGTTCCCACCTAGATCTAACTGCATTACGCCACCACAGGACCTTTATCTTGGCAGAAACACGTCAGAATTCATTATGAAAATCCATCTTTATGATGATTAAAATGTCCAAGTGCCTAATGAAATTATGATTCAAAATGTTTTCTTCTCAGCAGCAGGAGCAACCCTATAATGACGGTTTATTAAATCAGGCAGAATACGTCTGCGAGAACTCCGCATAAACTGTCTGGAGTCGGCTTGAGTTCCGCTTGACACTAAACACCATTCCAGACGGGAGTATGCTAGCAGGAAGACTTGCTGAGAATGGTGTCGCTACATAACTGGGAACCACCTCGGGAGTGAACAGCAATGAACCGCTCCTTGCTCTCATAGACCGCCCTGCCAAGATATTCCTGTTAGAACCCATGCCAAAATACCTTACAGCCAGAAAATTCCCAGCACATTCTACATGCATCCGCAGCCAAAATGGAGTTTGCAAAGCAAAGCGTTCCAATAGAACCCTACAGAAAGCAAAGCATTCCAGTAGAACCCTACAGGCAAAGTGTTCCAATAGAACCCTACAGAAAGCAAAGCGTTCCAATAGAACCCTACAGAAAGCAAAGCGTTCCAGTAGAACCCTACAGAAACCAAAGCATTCCAATAGAACCCTACAGAAAGCAAAGCGTTCCAATAGAACCTAGACTAATAGAACCCTACAGAAAGCAAAGTGTTCCAGTAGAACTCTACAGAAAGCAAAGCGTTCCAATAGAACCCTACAGAAAGCAAAGTGTTCCAGTAGAACTTTACAGAAAGCAAAGCGTTCCAATAGAACCCTACAGAAAGCAAAGCATTCCAATAGACCTCTACAGAATCATCTCTCCCTTCGACTCCATGAGGGGGGGGGCTGGCAATCTGGTGGCAATCTGGAGCAGGTAATGTCTCAGAATCTCGGCTTCTGTGCGTGCTCAGGACTGCGTGAGAGTCTGTGACAGGGCGATGTGTAAGAGATAGCCGTAGCTCCTGTGGAGAGACGACAGACAGGCATTCATGACTTTCATCGCTGCTCTCACCGTACTCAAACTCCTATGGCTTCGCACCCTGCCGCCGAAAGCTTGCACGCTCTGGTATTACGAAGTCTGGAGTAACGAGCACAAGCCGAGCACAAGCCGAGTACAAGCCGAGTGTGCCTGCGATCATAAGCACACCAGCCTTTGTCTTGAAACAGTATCAGTCTACTGATCACAGAAACAGAACCGTTGTTTCATGACATGCAAGCTCTTTGTGCTTAGTAGTCATCGTCAAATCTGCATCAAGAGTATGTTGTGTACATCATGTAGGTATTCAGGTACACATTTTTAACAGTGTAATGCTTTTTACATTGGCTGTTCCACGTGCGTGTGAGAACGTGGGTGGGTGTGTTTCGGGCATGCACATTGGGTGGTTCCATTGAAAATTGCATGCTTTTCAACACTGTAGCAAATCACACCCTAATCATCCCTTTCCGAATATAGATCAACAGTGTAGTGCAGTTGGTAGTACGTCAGACCACAATAATGGAGGATCGGGTTTGAACCCATTTAGCATATCTGGCCCCGAGATTAAGAAAACATTTTAGCACAATTTCATGCTCAAGTTCAAAATGTAGATGATGTCTAAATTTCAAGAAAATATAATATTTAAATTCAAATTATTTTCTTTAAAAATTAAAACAAAAACAAATTATACAAAATGAAAGTTTTCTGATTGTGAATAATCGTGAAGTGTGCAGTGTAACAATATATCAAGCAAGGAATGGATTGAATACACTCGTGCACACAAGGGGAACTAATGCTTTGCAAGAACTGCATCTTTATAACACCAATAAAACACCCAAAAAACACCAGTTACAATATAGTGTAATTGCTAAGAGCTCCTAGTACCAATTAATAAATCACTCTTATTTAAAAGGAATTGGTTACCGTTCTTTCTTTGTTGGAAGGATTTGATTATTAGCTATCTGGAGTTAAAATTCCTGTCACAGTGGTCTAAATCTTTAATCTACGTAGCTGAAGGTATAGTTCTCATTGTACACGCTGTAGTGGACAGAATAGTAACAGATAGACAGTCTGTACCCAAATTTCTAAATATATTTCACATTTGGCAACATTATTAACAAAAGGTATAATACTAATAATAATAAACTACTACTACTACTACTACTACTACTACTACTACTACTACTAATAATAATAATAAATAATTATAATTATAATATAATAATAATAATAATAATAATAATAACATTAACAATAATAATTAATAATAATAATTATAATAATAATAATAATAATGTGAATATTAATTATGCCAAATTTATGCTTGAAAGTATGCTCCTAGTCCTAGCACTATATTATTACCCCAGTCAATGGATCTATGTGCACCTAATTTTCTTCTCAACTATCTGGGGAGTATACAACCCAAGCTGTAACACAATCGATTAATTATTTCCAAATAAACATAATTTTCATCTTTATACTTCATAAATGCCAGGGTCATTACTGAGTATATATCTCTAGTTTGGACACAACAACACCAAAATAGCATTTAATGTGTTGATGAAACGTCGTCACATTTCCTATCTATCAATTAACCTTTAATGATATTTCAGCTGTACAGTAATTGTTAACTAGACTATAAATAATTATTCTTAATCAGCAATTAGGTCTTTAGCGATCCAATTCAATTAGATCATATTTAGTTCTAATGTTTGTTTTATTGCGATTTTATTGTCCCTTTCAAAGTTATTTCATCAATATTGTAGCCGTCAGTGTTTATGACTTGAGGAAATATGATACAATCCAGGCAATGTCAATAGTTCAGGCAATATGGATGTTTCAGGAAATGTGTCTATTTCAGGCAACGTGTTACTTCAGGCAATGTGAATAATTAAAGGCATACAATCAGATATTTATGCTGGTTTGGGGCAATTTCAAGGAAATTAACAAGACAGTTAAGGTTAGCTAAATATTATATTCCAAGATATATATTTGTAATAAAATTTACTAGTTACTACTGATTATGTCAGTATTTTACTGGAAGATTATTTGATAGATTTTTATGATTTCTTACATTTCTGCAATAAAATTATTTTATAAAAAATACAGTACCCAGTAAAATTAAAGTTGCTGAGCAGGTACTATATGAGAAATATAACATTCAGTTCACTCAAACTTAAACAATTAGTCTATGAAATCATTTAGATATAAAAACCTTGCTTCATAATAAAATAGTATTAATATATTCATGAACAGCTTTATCCAACTTCACAAAATATAATCAAAGATTTTTAAAATAAAATTCCAGCCTTGCTTTAATATTAGGAAGAGTTTCAAGTCTTGCAAAATATAATAAAATATTTTTAAAAATAAAATTCCAGCCTTCGTTGGTATTAGGAATAGTTGCGAGTCTACCACGTAATTGTGGCCATCTGCGGCTCTGCTCAAGTAATAAGACAAGGAAGTCACGAGTGAAATCCTGTACATTAGCTCTCCCTCCTAGAAACAATAAACACGTCCTCTAAGTGCGTTTTGACAAGCTTAGTCTACATATACATCCTCTTCAGAAATATATTATCGGCATCCGAGGCTTTCAATGTTAATATCATTTTCTGAGATAACGCCATCACGTTAGATGTCATGTCCTCAGATAACGCCTTCAAATTCGCGTATATCTGAAATACGGTAATTTGTCATCATTATATTGGAAGATATATTTGTGTTCTTTGTGGTATTTGAATCATAGACTGGGGAACTACAGAGATGAAATGTGTTACAATTGACAAGTAGTGGATTGGGTGTGGGTGTGGGTGTGGATATTGGTGTGGATATGGGTGGATAAAATAATACCTGACAAATTAAGGATTTATGATCACAAAGGTTGCAATGCAAAATTTGAAAATCTTTCTAAGTACATGCGGTACTTACTAGTATTACATTTGCAAATTTGTCTTCTTAATCCATGGATAATCAATATTGAATTTTTTGTTTGAAAACTTTAAATACCTAATCGCCTCTTTTATAAGAAAGTAACTAAAGACTGCCTTCAAAATATTAATTACAAATTATATGTAGATATTTTTACATACATTTTGTATTGCTACTTTCTTTATAAATGCTACTCTCCCGATAATATATTTGTTAACTTTTTGTTTGTAAATTTAAAATTCCCAATCATCTCTGCGATAAGAGACTAATTAACCCTCTCCATCCTGGATTAGGCACAGAAACTGCTCTTTAGGGTTATGTGGATATTATTTACATGCATTTATAAAAGCTACTTCCCTGAGAACATATTATTTAAAACTTACCGATTTTTTTCAAAAGAAAAGTTTTATTTGATTTGTATATGGAAAGCATTACCATAAGGTCAACAGGGGAAGACTTCTTTTATGCAATTCCTCTGAATGAATAGCTTTAGGAAATGCTAAAATCTTGTAGATAAGTGTATAATTACATATTTAGCACTGGCAGAATGGATGGCAAAGAGTTTACAGGGTGCGAGTTATGCAAAAAGTTGGCTCATCCACAGGAGGTGAAATCGGATTCTGACTCTCAGACAGACAGGACAGGAAATGGGCGGTATTACTTTAAAACCGTTAAAGACTTTATCAGAGTTAAGGCATGTAAGGAAACAAGATGGGGAAAGCCATGACACTAACAACATTATCCAACATTAACCCTTCTAATCCTGGTAATGTGTTTTAAAGACCACACTTCAAATGGGTAGTTGCAAATGGGCAAAAGATTCCCGCAACAATGTTAAACTCCATAATCACTCAAATGGGTAGTACATAATGTACAAGTATACCAAGTGATTTACACACATCCGATATTATTTAAAAAAAAATGTATTATTTAATTTTATTGACATTTACTACTCAAGTTCTATTTGTTTTATTGCAAAAGTGTTTAAATGGTGTACAAATCCATCATGTCACGAATCATCATCAACAATTTTAATGCGTATGAACTACATAATTCTTTGCGATGTCAATATAAATATCAAATAACTGCCAGCTTCGAACAAAGAATTTGAGAATTCACAACGTAAGTATGGCGATACCGAAACATAAAAATCATGGTAAGTTGTCAGGAAAGATAGTAAAAGTCATATTTATGAAATGCCAGAGTAATAAGGATAACTATGAAGACGGGAACCAACCCGCTAATAGACAAATACTGGATGAACATCGAGATTATGAGAACACTAACAGTTTTATTATTATCGACACAATGGATCATATTTCTTTGGCGACTAGGTGTGGAGATTGGCGTCACTCTGGCGACAGGTGACATTAGCCGAATAATTTATCAACATATTAAATATATATTTATATAAATCGTTGTTAACCTTCTCCCTGCTGAATAAAATCAAAGTGTTCTATTTCTGCATTTGATCGGGCAAGTTCTCGCCTTCAGCAGGGAGAGGCTTAAATTTTAAATAAATTATTGTTATACGAGTCGTGGAATAAAAAATATAATTATATTTCCAAATGTGTAAGAATCTCTCACCTGTATTAATATCAATTATTGTTTAAGTAACACAAAATAATTATGAGGTTTGCCAGTAGGCACACACTATCGCAATAAATTGACATCAACTTATCATTACACCCCTAATATCATGTACTATACCGTAAGAGGGTATCGTTTCTTGAAGCTCTCATATCTACGAGACCATAAGTTTTCTCGTAGCGATCTCTAATACATGGGATCATGCACTTATGAGAGCGCTATGGTGAATATGAGCGCTTTGAGAAACAATACCCAGTACTACTATTGCTCACAGTGCACAGTGCACTAAACCTACAGTGTAGTCAGCCAGTAGAGATTATAAGGCCTCTTCTCAGTATCTAGCACTTCATTTCCAGTCACTAGTCACCACACATAGCAATGGTTTGTGTAAAGAACTGATACAACTGCCATCAGAGGGATGGGGTATAGAATGGGAAGGGAGCCTGAGACAATCAAGACAGCAGTAGAATACAACCTTATTATATAAGTTAGAAGCAGAATAAAAGACATTTTGAAAGTTGAATTATACTGAGTACGTAGTGGTTAAAATGTTGGCTTATATATTGGATGGATCATGGGTTTGAAAACACTTTCTACCAAACTGGCACCCAAATGGAAAGGTCATAATATCTTTTACCATGTCATAATATATCTGAAACACTGCTTTTTACGTAAACATTAAACATTAAATCCAAAATCTAAATGATATTTCCAATATCAAATATACATCATAATTGACCAGATAATCTGTAGCCGAGAGATACAAGATGTTCCTACTGGTCTCGGCCAGCGGTGTTACCCCTTTGGCTCAGTCAGTAGAGCTTTGGACTCACAATCCAGCAACTCGTGTTCGAATCCCAGCATGGTGATGATCCTCTGTTACATATATTGATATATCCATCAAATTAATATAACATAAAAATAATAAAAGTTCCTCAATTTTCATCAACATAAATAACCCAGACATTACCGTACTTTATAAAATTAAAACCAGAAAATGATTAATTGATGATAATTAACTCCAACAATAAATTATTGAAATTCTTGAAATTGTTTGAACACAGATAACAAATGTGCAACCTGAAAGTCAACATGCTTGTTTAATGTCAGTGACAATGTCAAAGGTCAAGCATGGACATGACATCTTTATAGTTAGGGGTCGGAGGTCGAATGTCGACTGACAGCACTACGGATTTCAATGAATTTCACACTAGATATCTTGCTGCTAGGAGAAGCATAAGACGCCATGTTAAACTTTTATGAGTTAATCTTTCAACACTTTGAACTTGTCGGAACCCTTTCTTGAAATTGAATCATGACATTTCCCATAGCATTGCTTTAATGCCAATGAAGTTGCAGTGAGGGGGCAAGATTCAGATTCCAGGAAAATAATTAAACATATTTACAATTTTGAGATCTCAATCAGCGACAATAGTTAATAAGATTGATAGTTCCAGCAAGTGCCAAAGAAATACGAACAGTAAATGAATGGTAAATTAATAATAATAGTCATCATAATAATAATAATAATAATAATAATAATAATAAAAATAGTCATCATAATTGTCATAATAATAATAATAGTCATCATAATCGTTGTTATAATAATAAAAATAATAATAATGTTAAATTTAACTTCACCAATACTAGGGAGTATAATACAAGCCATTAAAGAGACAACCAAGGTCAACCAAAATTTGAATGTGTTACAGTAGTTGTTATTTAACATTTTCCGTCGGAATAAAATGGCAAACTTTTAATGTTCATTTTATATATTTGGACAGTTTGCTATATTTACTATTACCATTACCAATTTATTTACATTGCTTTTTTTTCAAAGCTACATTTGATATAACCCTTCCTAGTGATGTAACACCATTCCTATGGCGCTAAATGCCTTGAAGATTTCTCGGCTAATGCAATACGGAGCATTACTTTCTGCATCGCTGCAACATGTGCACCTCTTCCGACTGCCTCCGAGAGCATCTGTGTTGTTGAAGCTTTTATGTTGTAGTCTACAGCTTAGTAAGAGGGCATGTGTTGTATCTGGTATATGACATATGTGTTGTGCCATAGTTTGTAAAAGGAATATGTCATGCACACGTTTTTCTATATCATGGGATACGTGTTGTCATAGTTAGTGTGCAATATCTGGTAATGGGTACACGACATTCTGTTGTGTCATAGGTTTATTGGGGATATCAGGGTTCTCCCTGACGCGCAAAATGCGCGTATTTGACTTCCATTTTCGTGAAAATATGCAGGCTATCATTTTCTATGCGTCGATTTGACGCAAAGTTGTCAATATTTGTGCATAAT
>JAVCKZ010044670.1:0-18961 GCA_034780755.1 Lepetodrilus elevatus | reverse complement strand
AAAAATTATTTTCGGCAACTAATTTAGGTGTACGAACTATTAGAGCGTACGAATAATTAGAGTAATTACGGTAGATACTTTATCTATTTTATTGGCCTTTTGCAACAATTATTCAGAAGGCAAACTGTATCGAGGGTTAGGTTGTCTTTCGTAGAATTCTACATTAACCTGCACGATAGTGATTATAATAGTGTTGTCCGTTTCCAATTTCAGACCCATTATCCCATTTCTACAGCAAGTCGCTCCGGAGGTTTTACTAGCCTCTGGCAGGTTTGTAATATTTATTCTAAATATTTTATTTCTTATTTATTTAAAATTTGTTTTATATAATATATTGCTGTAATTTAATGCTACGATTGTTACGTGGAACGGAACCCTGATTGTTAGTTGCATCACTTGGTCTGTACTTTTCCAGGCAGGACCCTCTCGCAGGGCCCGACCTGTTGGCCATGGAACGTCCGCCAACACCGCTGAACAAGACGGTGGAGACACAGACCGACTACCGCGACTCGGAGGCGCAGACAGATCCGTACACGCCGGAGTACGTGGTCCGTCCAGGGGAGGCTCCGGAACTGCTCACTCTGGCGACACTGGCGCACGGTAAGCTCAGCGGAATATGCTCCGTAGGAAAGTTAGATCGGAATGCTCCATGTAAAAGTTAGATTGGAATGCTCCGTGGGAAAGTTGGATCGGAATGCTCTGTGGGAAAGATATTCTTTCACCTAGTTGAGAATTCCCAATTTTTAGATGTCCAGGAAAGTTTCCAAATTCCAAATGTCATGAAATCTATCAGTATTGGTAAAATAAACGATAATTTATTGCATATATTTATGATGTGCTAGACACAGATTTGTAATGTCCTACACACATATTTATGATGTCCTGAAACGTTTGTTCATTTTTCTTTGGTGGTGGGCTGACGTTGATCATGTCTATTCTCTGCCTATCAGGTCGTGGGCTGCCCGCGGGCATTGCGGAAGTGGAGATGATAGAGCGGGCGCGGGCTAAACGGGCGTGGGAGGCGTCACTCCCACCCCTGAGTGACAAGACTCAGTTAGAGAAACGACGTCGCATGATGGACGAGATGGAGACCAAGGAGTGGGCTCTTCGCGAGCAGGAGATAGGAAAGTGAGTTGTGCCGTTGTGACGTGTACAAGAAGTACCACATGGTTTTCTGTCAACTTAAAGGGCAAGTTCATAATGATAATAGGCCTCTTTTTTCAACATCTTTTGCTTACATAAATTTGGAACGTTAGATGAAGCGTACACTGCTTATCTTCTCTTGATACTGGGAACAGCGTGACATTTGCCGCTGTAACTTGACCAATGAAAAGCTGCAACTGCAGTCTCTCCAAAACAGTCCAACTCTGGTAACATTCTGAACTCGAGGTCAAATACAACGAAGCATGGCCCGAACGGTCCGCTGTTCGTAATAAGGGAAATCACTCTCCCAGAATGATATATTGTAGAAGTTGTAGCATCTATCCAGATTCCAGACACAATTTTCACCATCTCGCTGTTCCCGCTTATCAAGATTGATAACTCGACGGTGCCCAAAGTTGATATTTGCAATTACCTTGAAAATTTGTTGTTTTTCTCCCCAAAAAACCAAACCCAGATCAATTTCCCAACACACATGCTTTGTATATGCTCATTTATTTCCAGTTTGAGCCTAAATCATCTGAACTTGCCCGTTAACCATTGGATTGGAAAGTGGAAATTGGAATAAGCATATGTGAATTCATATTTGACAGATATAAACAAAATTATTCTTTGAATGAGCATTGGTTGTTCAGCTGGTGTGACTAAATCATCATCTCTTGATATATACAAATATATATTGCTGAGATGCCCCCTGTTGTGCAGGTTACAGGTGATCCGCCTCGAGGTACTGAAGAAGCTGCTGGCTGAGAGAGAGGCGAACCATCAGGAACTGAACATCAAGAGACTCGATAAGTTATGGTGAGATACGCCCGATCTATTACTTCCCTTAATATTACCCCACATCGTGAATAAATCATAATACTAATCGTCGCAAATGGGTGAAAGATTCCCGCAGCGACGTTAAAACTCCATATTCACTCACTCACTCATAATACTAACTTACTTATTTTAAAAAAATGATTGAGTTATTATTTTAGAAAGTTTATTTATAAGTTGATATTACTTGTACCAACAGGTCCAAGAAACAGAAAGAAAAGGCACGTCATATTAAGAAGATCCGAAATGAACATATCAAAGGTAAGTTGCATCCCTAAAGTATTCAGCGGATATATATGACTGCACCGTGATCACGTGTCGATGAATGTACAGAAGTGAATTTATACAGTATTTGTTTCCTTATGCTTACTATGTGCCTCATTACCATAAGTTCCAACATTCTCCCTTGATGCTGTGTACGCTGATCAATGATTAATGATGACAAATATATAGCAGTGCATGTACCTTATCCTTGTTGCAGTCATCAGGGAATTCCAAAACAATATGTGAAAGAAAGAAATTTAAAATTAAAATATATAAATTTAATAATGTTTCAATATATGGGTTCCTGCTGAGACTAGACATAAAACTCACTCACTCAGTACACAATTAACATCAGTGTTATTATAACTTGTCCGTTTTGCAGCCATCAGGAAGTTGACGGGCAAGCACCAGAACATTGAGGGCAAGTTGGAGAGACGCGACATCATCCAGGAATACGCCGACTACGCCTCCCAGAGCTACGCCCCCAAGACGCGCATCGGTGTGTTCATCGACCGGGGCTCCGAGCAGTACGTTGTGAAGAGCCGATACCTCACCACCTACCAGGGTTAGTGTTCTACTGGGGTTAGTGTCCTACCAGGATTAGTGTCCTACTGGAGTTAGTGTCTTACCAGGTTTTGTGTCCTATCAGGATTAGTAGGATTAGTGCCCTAACAGGATTAATGTCCTACCAAGTTTAATGTCCTACCAGGGTTGGTGTCCTACTGGGATTAGTGTCCTGCCAGATTTAGTGTCCTATCAGGTTTGCTACCAGGGTTAGTGTCTTATCAGCATTAGTGTCCTAGTGGGGTTAGTGTCTTAATGGGGATTAGTGTCCTAGTGGGGTTAGTGTCTTACTGGGGTTAGTGTCCTACCAGGGTGTAAGTGTATTACTCGAGGCCTGGTCAGAAGGGAGAGTTTACGCAAGTTATCGTGTGATGTCACATATGAAGGCGATTTCACGCGTGTACTCGCGGGTTCGCGCCCTCCTGAACAGGCCTCAGGTCTGATTGAAGTCAATGTAACATTTTTGTTTTGTTTTTAACTGCAGGTCTGATGGAGCTGGAAGCCTCGCTCCCTGACTTCGTCCTGCAGCCGCGGGTCAAGGCGCCCAAGCCCAACACCGTCACTAAGGCCGGATTCGTAAAGCGCAAGTACCGGAAGCAGACTCAGCTGGCGGAGATGTACGAGGTACAGCGTCATCTTGGCGGCGCACTTCACCGTCTCCACCCCCTGGGGGTCTTATATTACATATAGTACATACCAAATGGAGAAGTGTTTGGTTGTTAAATAATATGACGCTACATTTATTCATCCAATATGACTACAGGGTATTGTTTCCTGAAGCTCTCTATGTTAACTATGAAACCATAGAGCACTGTAGTCTAGTAGTGGATATGATAGCTTCATGAAGCCATACCCTGGGTACAATTTCATTGTCAACTCAAAGTTTTCTTCAGAAAATAACGTGTACATTTTTAGCTTGAGCATGAAATTATACTCAAAATGTTTTGTAATCTTGGGGCCCGGCCCTTCTTTAATTTTGTTGATATGGCGTTGACGTTAACATATTTTCCCCTACAGGCAATCAAGGAAGCCCAGTACAAGGGTGTGGAGGAGGCGAAGCCACTCCGCTTCCTGCGGAAGATTGAGAAGCCAATTCCCCGACCTGCGACCCCCTCCGTGGTGGACCCCCCTCAGGTACGTCCCCCTCCTGTCCATACGACCCACTCTCACCCCCACTTCACCCCTAGATCCCCCTCAGTAGAGGTGATGATGATGTAATTAATAACGATGGTGGTAATGATGAATGATAGTGATTATGATTGGTATGATAATAATAGTGATTGTGATGATGATAATAATGGTGGATGATGGTGATAGCAATTAGTGTTATGATAATACTGATGATGATGATTTTGATGATGCTGATGCTTCTGATGATGCTGATGATTGTGATGATGATGATTGTGATTGTGATGATGATAATCGTGATGATGATGTTTGTGATAATCGTGATGATGATTGTGATGATGATGATGATGATTTTGATGATTTCAGGAGGACGAGGACCGTGAGCTGGCCATTATTTTCCTGCAGCAGGTCATCAGAGGTCGCGCCATCCAGAACATGGTAGGAGCTTGTTCCACGTTCCTCTGTCACTTCACACCCCAGTCTTAGATCCCACACACACGTCTAGCATGGAGGTCCATAGTAAATACTAGAGCATCAACCGTAGACTAGAGTGTCATACAGATACACACTATAAATTATGAGAGGGAGGTTTTGCAACACTACGGCTAAATCATTACGGATACGGTTAGGCCATCAGTTTGTGTGCAGCATGTGACGTCGGAGACTCGACCGACGTGTAGTTTCCCGTTTAGGATGGCTATCTAGCCTGCTACACATAATGCAAATTGTTGAAGGTATTCTAATTTTCTACACGGTTTAATTCCCACATAGCCTAAAGGTAATGGTAACCGTAACAGTACATTTGCGAAACCTCTCTATTCAATCGGGTGTAGCCTCACAAGCAACGAAGTGAAATATTCTCGAAAGCATCTTTGCGCTCTCCGTGCTGTTCTCTATGACATCTCTGGTGACCTCCAGCGTTGTTCCAAATTAAGTAAATAATAAGGGGATCATTCTCCATAGGCCCAATTGTTAATGGAGGTCAAATATACACAGATACCTTTAACATTGTAGATTTTAAAATGACCCCTAGACCAACTATACATTTGAACACTGCTCCAGTATGGAGAGGGTTGAAATAAGAGTGTAATACAGCCTCCCTCTGACCGCTTGACCTCTGCTGCAGATGTTCGAGGGCAAGGAGAAGCGGGCGGAGCTGATCCATGAGTTGAGGTCGACGCACGCGCTGCAAGAGGCGGAGCAGACCATGAAGAAGTATGAGAAGACTTCCACCGAGGCCTTGCAGAGGCAGAGGAAGCTACACGAGCACAAGGTGAGGTCGGAGGTCATGGCCGTTGTCTGGCCTTGACCTGTGTATCTGGCCTTGACATGTGTCTGGCCTTGACCCGTATCCTGATTTTGTGTGTATAGCCTTGACCTGTTTGTCTGGCCTTGACCCTTATCTTGGCCTATGTTACATGCATGTAGTATTGTAAGGAGTTGCTGACTATTTTTTCTTGCTCAAATGAAAGGACCGTTGCAGTATGGTTCAATCCAGTCTGACAATTTCCAAAATTCTAGGAAACGTTTTAATGTACATGGCTACACTGTATTTATATATGGCATACAGTCTCTGTTTTTGGCATATTTTATTGTCAAATATAGAAAAGAAAAAATATATATACTGTAAATCATGAAATTAACGCGAGTAGAATATTAATGCGAAAAATGCGACCGCCATATTGTCGTATTTAATTGCTGCGCATTAAAGGTAAGACTGGTGAACAAACATGAATGGAGACATGGCCGTTCGCTTTTTATTGGTGTCACATTTACGTCTGAAATCTAGAGGTCGCATTAAATTAGTGACGCATTAATTTTGTGATTTACAGTATATGAAAAAATGTTAAAATCAGTGTAGAATGCAGAATATGTAGCTTGTTGCCCAATATACTTTCAGGTAAATACTTTTGATCATTAAATATTGGAACATTAGATGGTATACTGTTATACCTTTAATATATAAGTCGCCTATGGGTGAGATATTCCCGCCGCGACGTTAAACATTAATTCAATCAATTTAATATATAATTATAAAATTATTTTGTTCATTCCTTACCCTTTCTTTTTTCCTTCCTTCATATTTTTATTTATTTTTCCTTCCTTCACTCCTTAATCTTGGACTGCTCTGTCTGCAGGAGTCGCTGGTGGACGAGGCTCTCAGTCAGGTGGAGGGCTCGAGCCTGGGCGACATGTTCGACTTCCTCAGCAAGGAGCTGATCCGTCTCCAGGAGGAGCGGAAGATCCACGCCTTCTCCATGCTGGCGGAGCGGCAGAGGCGGATCCGCGAGGCGGAGGAGAGCGGGAGGCGACAGGTGGAGGAGCGGCGGAGGCGAGAGGAGGACGAGATCTTCAAGCAGGTCAGTGTGACCCCCCGGGGCTCCGCGCGGGTGGAGGCATTTTAGGTTATGGTGATAGATGTACGGGGATCATTGTGCTGAGATACCAACTGCTTTGGGGCCATGTTCCCGAAATTATGTTAAATGTAATGACATCGTTAAGTCTTTTGGAGGTGATTGGAGGACACGATCTTCAAGCGTGGGTGGAGGCATTTTAGGTTGTGGTGATGGATGTACAGAGGTTGTGCACTTAGGGTAGGGGTGGATTTAGGTCGGATCATTGTGCTGAGATACAAACTGCCATGTGTTCCCGAAATTATGTTAAATGTAATGGCATCTTTAAGTCTTTTCGGAAGACAATTTGACTCTTACAGGATTGTCGTATTTTCCTCCATGAAGGCTTAGCGATGTCATTACATTACGTTAGCTTTCAGAACTGGTGTATTACTGGAGTATGATTACATTTTATTCTTTACATTACGCTACCGTTTTACAATGTAGTGGCTGGCTGAACGCTTTTGTATCAAAATAGCAGGAAATCAGTCCATTCCATCCATGCTTTGTGTTGTCCTACTATTTGCTACTATACACTACGGGCTCAAAAGCCGAAGCAAAAAGTAGTATTAAGTAATACTACTAGTCTTGGCTGAAGCTATGTACCAAAAAGTATTGTGTCCTGAACGCACCTCAGGTGTACTACTGGTGTATCGTTAACTTTTTATGACGCTAATAGGTCGATAATCCATCGAAAACTAAAAACTACCAAATACTACGGGCTCAAAAGCCGAAGCAAAAAGTAGTATTACGACTATTGTAGCTGAACGACTATTGTAGCTGTATGTAGCAAAATGTATTGTGTCCTGAAGGCAGTTCGTGTGTACTACTGGTGTGTTGTGCAGGTGGTGAAGGTGCACCAGCACTCTGTGGACACCTTCCTGGAGGACGTCATCCTGGGCTCCATGGACGAGACGGCCGACGCCCAGGCTCGCCGCGAGATCCGAGAGCAGGCCGACACCATCAACGATGTGGCGTACGACATCGAAGACAAGTGAGTGCCGCACTCCCAGACTATCCTCGCAGTCCTAGATTTTTCCACTCTTTACTTTCCGATGCGTGGTTTATTGGAATTCCAAATTCATGGCATGTTGACAATCTTAATTACTTTAATTTACTATTATCATAATGAATTTTCTTATGTTATAATGTATTTGATATGACCATGAATTTGTTGTAAAGTTTTAAATGCTGCTTTATATTGAATATTGGTAGTCTCTATAATTGGAATTTCTATAATAATAATGGATGGATTTTCTTATGTATTTGCTGTATTTAAGACCATGAATTTGTTGTCAATTGTTTTAATGCTTTTTATCGTCACATATTGGTGAAATATTCTCGTTATAACGTAAAATAATAACTCATTCCCTACATTATTTTGTACATATTCTTTTTTATTTAGTCGAACTCAACTTGATTCGGAAGAAATCGTTGCTGACCTTGTTCACTGTTTTCTACTGCCGGAGGTTCAGAAAACCACGATTAGAGAGAAAGGTATGTATGCCTCGTGCCATCCCAGGTAAACATCTCACTGTTCATGTACCCCCATATTTTGTGACAGTAGTACATATACGTTAGTCTTTTAGTACGATTTCATACTCGACTCAAAAGTCTTGTTCACAAATCCCTGTACAATATTTAAGCTTGCGCATGAAATCATACTTGCGCATGAAATCGTAATTACGCATGAAATTGCATGAAATCGTATGAAATCGTACTTGCGCATGTAATCGTATGAAATCGTACTTGCGCATGAAATCGTACTTGCGCATGAAATCGTACTCAATAAGTTTTATTATCTCAATGCCTGGTGGATCAGTTTTACAAATCTTTGAGGAGCGTTTAATTAATTTAATGCAACCTAATTCATACAACCAATGTCTACTTCCTGACAAATAACAACCTGTTATAGGCTCAGTTTTACAAATCTCTGAGGAGCGTTTAATTAATTTGAAGTGGCATAATTAATACAACCTATCTCTGATTGTACACAAACAAATATCAACCTGTTAGGCCCAGTTTTACAAATACCAGAGAGACCTTTATGATAATTAGTTTGATGCAGCCAGGGCTCGACAGTAAGGATTGTCTGCCTGCCAAGTGGACAAGTGAAATAGCCTAGATTAACAAGCCCTTTTCACAATAGTTACATGTCCGACAGGACACAGGGACAGGTGCCTCAAAAAGTTAATGTAGAGCCCTGACAGCATAAACACATTTTTATGTTGTTTATTTTTAGTTTGGGTTTTGAGTCACTTTTAAGATCGTTTCACTTAATCCAACCAATGTCTGCTTTTTCACAGTCAAACGCCAACAGAGGAAGTATTTGTTGGCGGCCCACAAGGAGATCCACAAAGAAGGGGAGGACATCATCGACAGGAACTCCAATGCTGTTCCGTCTTCCGCGCCGCGTCCCCCTACGATCAGCGAGGACGAACTGATTGAAGCGCCACCACGTCCCGAGAGCGTTCGCAGCGAAACCAGCGTGGACATGCCCGACAAACCCAGCACTGCATAGGAACAATCACTCGGGGATGTCCCAAAAAATATGTGTGATATTCTTTATTTGTACATGTATTTGTCATATAATATATAGCATCCTTATGTACATATAGTTACGGCATTAGGGCATGGATATTTAATTCCCTGGTTTACCGGTTTTGTTTTGCCAAAGGGGATGAATGAGGCCGGGTGTAGGAAAGAAATATCAATATGTTTTTTTCTTGGATAATACTATTTATTTGTACAGGTTATAATCATGAGCTAAGTAATCTTGAAAGTGACTCTAAAATTGCAAAACTTTGATTGGTGAACCAGGGGATCATATAGTTATAGCCTTAAAATATGAAGAGTAAAAATGACGTGAAGATTGTTTTATATATATAAATTTAATTACATTGAAATGTATGCTCAAAACAGTGAAGCCTTTTAGTCTGGGGCCCGTTGCATGACGCTCTTGTTATTGAAAGGCCAACACTTTCTATTGTGGCGGGAGCCTAGTTACAACGATTGTAGCACTGCAACCAGCCCCTGGTACTTATAGTATAAAATTGTTTTGTTTAGATCAAATAAGTGTCTTTTATTTACAATTGGCTCTAATCACGATATTTAATTTAGGATGAAGAGAAGCATGATTTATTTGTACATAAGTATTTGTATACAAAGTTGTAAATACCTCCGAAATCTCCTAGTGTGAAATGTTCTAACTGTGATGTACAAGCTGTGATCTAGAATTTACATTCCAACCGTCCAAACCGCCCAGTCCCAGGCCAGTGTAAATATGAGTAATATATACCTCGTAAAACATTTTATGTTCTGTCTTGTTTGTTTCTGAAGCAATCTGTCATGTCAGGTCAACAACAGGGCTGCATTCAGGCTGCACTACAGTACACTACACTACTTTTCTACAAATTGGCTGGCTGAACGATTTCACCATAAATCTGGATGCGCATGCATGGAGTCCATTCCCTTCATGCTTTTGGTTTTCCTACAAAACACTCCTGGCTCAAAAGCTGAAGTAAAAAGTAGTTGACTGAAGGACTGAAGGACTACTGTAGTGCTACATAGTGAAATGTATTGCAGCCTGAACACAGCCCTGGATTATGTACGCAAAACCCTCTCTGATTTGATTGAATGCTGTTGAACACAACTATGAATGAACTAATGCTGGCCGCGATCGAAACCCAATTTTTGTCAGCCGACGGAAAATCGCAAGTGTGCGCCGGCCTGTAAATGCCTCGCCGACCGATCGCACAATATCTAGCATATTTTGATATTCGGAGCACCGCACACTAGGCGATCAAAACCCCGACGGAAATCGCTAGTGTGCGGCCGGTATAAGGAGATCAACATGTCTTTCAATACCACCAACATTTCATTTGCATGTATTTGCGATGCTGTAATATGCTACCCAACAACAAGTACTGATGAACTACAGTTAAACCACATTATGATTACGGTATACATACCACTGTACCACACACTTCCGTTTTTGATCAAATCTGACCAGTAAGAGAAACAACTGGATCATCAGATCAAGCATTCATCAAGTTAAAATAGATAACTAGGAAATCCGTATTGGTGAAAATTTGAGATCTTTATAATGGGATCTGACTGTATTTTTCAAGATTCTTTCACTTTTGCTGGGCCACTGTTGCATTACCTCCATCTCCAGCTTGCAATAAACAAAAAATTAAATAAAAAATAACATTCTCAAAAACATAATGCAAACAAGTGGCAACTTAAGTTCATATATTTTGTTTTATTTCTGTAAAAAAATGTGCAATATAATATACAACAGTGATTATGAAACAATCTAACAAGCAAATTTGCATAGTAATAACAGTTCCAACTGGAAGACTGGTAACATAAAGGTATGCTGTAATGCTTTGCCTTTGTATGCAAATATGTACAACACTAATACAATGTTAACATGACATTTATATTCAGCTCCAAGGAAGCAACATTTAAAAAATTGGAAGAAATAACAAAACAGTATAATAATTTTCGACAAATTTCACGTTGAAGTTCAACTATTGATTTGCTTATCCTAGATCAGATTTTAACCCATTCGTTTATTATGCTCATCGGAATTGCCAATATTCAATGTCAGTGTTCGAATTAATAGGGGAACCTGCAATGTTAAAGGTATCTGTGTGACCCCCTGAAAATTACAAATGTTACCACCTTTAACATTGGGCCTATGGAGAATGACCCCCTCATTATTTTCATTATTTCGAACACTGAATGTGTTCAATATTTATCGGCAACGCACAGCCACAAGTTCGTGGATAATATTTTTAACTCTCTCCATGCTGGAGACAACTAGAGCCGCCCCAAAAAGCAGTGCATGGCAGAAAAGAGGGTTAAAAAGAAGAAAAACTGTATACAGTGTATGTTGATCAATTCAGATCTTGTACGACTGGCATTGTATCAGTACGAATCCATACTGAGAATATTGACAGCTTTATGTCAGAGTTTTGGAAGAAAACCTATAGCACCACAGGAAGATATATCCTTTCCTTCCCGATACACTCAGCACCATAAAGAATAGTTCAGCTAAAGAAACATCGTAGTAAAGGCCTCCTGTACTAGCGGACATTCCAGTCCGACTGTCAGATATGGCCAGAATCGAATGTCTGATAGTAAAAGTGGGGCCATTACCACAAAGGTTAACTAGCTGAACTATAGAAACTACACCAAGCAGTTCTCCACAGATCTACATATGTTATACTGTAAAATAAATGCAATGGACAAGCAAATTGTTATTATTACTTTCATTCTGAGAATATTAAAAGTTCATTAATAAGACACATTTTATAACAATAATAAACAAACACTAATGGTCAAAATTTGAATTATTCATAACTTTTGTCCCAAGAACATATTGACCTTTTTAAAAACGGTTCCTTGCAAGATTATAACAATCAAGATTAAACAGGAGAACACTGCCTCCAGATTCGTAGAAATAATCCTAGCCCAAACTAGTTGGATATGGTCTTTAATGGAGGTAATGTATGCATCCAAAAGAGACCTCTAACTAGTTTGACTAGAAGAACATACTAACAAATTATTGTGTGATCACAATCTCGTTAAAATCCAATCCAATACTTTTTGCTCATATATGTGGACATCCAATAGTTTCTAAAAGAAATGTTTAAGGAGCAAAACAAGATCTGATTTTAATTACAATGGCGTAATCAATAGATATTATTAGTTAACCCTCTCACTCCTGGAAGCAATTGCAGATGCCCTGTAGATCAGTGATTGTGATTAATGTAGCAGGTAAGGGGTTAACCCAGACAATAGTCGAACATGTAATACTTTCATTCACCGCCAGTATTGGATTTCAATGGTAACACAGTCATTCTTTGGGTCATCGAGGATGCTCCAGTCTTCCACCTCGCTATAACAACAGCTACACTCTGAAGATATGCCCCTGTGCATCATGGGACTTCTTTCACCAACTTCTCATTTTTTCTCTGGTCCCTATGTATTGTTCCCGGGAACTCAGGATGGGAACTACCAAGGAACTCAAGATGTCCGCCAAGTCTTTAGTTCCTGAAGTACTCGGGCTCGTAATGGATATATCGCAGTCTGGCGCGACATGCTAGAGTAAAATAGGAATACTTGTACACAGACCTAATCTGTCTAGCCAGTCCTTGCACTTTGCGTCTTAGTACTAGTTTCCTGCAATGTCACACTGACCCAGTTTCCTGCAACGTCACACTGACCAAGTTTCCTACAATGTCACACTGACCCAGTTTCCTACAATGTCACACTGACCCAGTTTCCTACAATGTCACACTGACCCAGTTTCCTACAATGTCATATTGACCTCTGAGTGGCTTCACCATAGGGGTGCTAAATGGACACCCTAACGTTACAAAATATCCCACTTCCATAAGAATGAGCAAAAACTATGGTAAGCTTGATATGCAATATTTGGAAAACAATGTCCAAAATGAAATAGGACTTGTCATAACATCGTCCCCTGAAAACGTACACGAAACAAACACTAATTTAAGTAATCCTGAGGTCACAAAATCAGAAATATTAGACCACATGACCACCACACAATACACATCTGAGAGAAAACATTTCAGTTCTTGAGCTCAACTTTTGATAACGAAGACATGGTCATGAAAGATGTTGAAGGTCAAATGGAGTGATTACTTAGTCATCCTAGAGGTCACAGGTCAAAATGAGATATGACTGGTCATCCTAACATGTTGCAGGTCAAATGGAGAGATGACTGGTCATCCTAAGAGGTCACAGGTCAAATGTAGAGATGACGGGTCATCCTAACATGTTGCAGGTCAAATGGAGAGATGACGGGTCATCCTAAGAGGTCACAGGTCAAATGCTAACATGTTGCAGGTCAAATGGAGAGATGATTACTAGTAGTCATCTTAAGTGGTCACAGGTCAATAGAAGAGATGACTAGTCATCATACAAGGTCGCAGGTCATCCTAAGATGTCAAAGGTCAAATGGAGCGATGACTAGTCATCCTTACTGGAGGAGGAGTCTCCGGCGCCTTCAAATATTTCTGTCTTGATGACGCCGTCATTCGGGGAGTTGCTAGCTGCTGTCTGTAGTGGTGGAAGTGACACTGTATGTTCCGTCACACCTGCAACATGTGACACTTTATTTACTGTACAACCCAGACATTCAACTAATGTATAAAACAATAACTCAATTCCTTAATACTTTTAATGTAGAGCTCATGAAGAAATGTATTCAAAATAGTTTCTGCGGATATTCAAGAAATTCTTCAACAAAGGCAAACAATTGATGAATTGTCACAGAATAATGTGACACAATGAAACATTTTTTAAAGTAATGTGACAATTAGATTATTCTTGAACAATAATGTCACAATTAGAGAAAATAAATCAAAAGAATATTATAAAAATTATAAAACATTTATCATTAACGACTGATTGAACAAGATATCTGACCATCGGTCACCCTGATCACTAGAACAATATCTGACCATCGGTCACTCCAATCACTAGAACAAGACATCTGACCATTGGTCACTCCGATCACTCGTACCTGACATTAACACCGGGCTGCCATCTTGACCCTCTGACATTATGACCTGCTGCGGAGACTTGTCGTCCGATTGGTCGTCTCCCAGCACGGTTGCCATGGGCAACTGGGGCGTGATGTTTGCGATGCTGTCCGGCCAGAACCTCTGCTGTGGACGAGTCTGTGGTTTGCTCTTCTTGGCCTTGGTGGTCTCTGGATTACTGGCGTCCAACATAGGCTGGAGGATACGTCTCCTGGCGTTGATGAACCTGCGGGCACAGTGACACAGTGTGGTGACAGGAAGGTGAAGGATGCGAGTGGTTGTTAGGCTATGAGATGTATTGTTAAGGTCCTAACACACCAGAAGCAAGCAAAATATCGCCACAGCAAAATATTATACTAGTATCAAAATTTGTCATTTTGTCATTATTATTATTATTACGGTAATACTATTTCATTAAAAGAAATAGTATATTAATATTACCGATTTCATTTTGATATTAAATTACTATCGATATTTTTCAGAAATGTTTCAATACGAACACTCCATGATGCACACCCCCTTCCAACCAACATGTACAGTAACATACCAGTTATTGACTTGAAGCAAAGTCAGATTTGTTTGCCCGGCTATCTGTCGTTTTTCATCCTCAGTGGGATACGGGTGCTGAAATACAAACCAGTGGTCAGTGCTTGGTCAGTGCTTGGCAATGAGAAGGAATAGTAGTAAATATTTATTTTTAAAAGTTCATTGGAAAGACTTCTGTGAACAGTTGCATGGACAACTAAGGTGTTCACAAATTAATAATGCTACAGGTTGCACGGATAACTGAGGTATTCATTAATTAATAACTACAACAGCTACAGGTTACACAGATAACTGAGGTGTTCACAAATTAACAACTACAACTGCTACAGGTTGCACGGATAACTGAGATATTCATTAATTAATAACTACAACTGCTACAGGTTGCACGGATAACTGAGATATTCATTAATTAATAACTACAACTGCTACAGGTTACACAGATAACTGAGGTGTTCACAAATTAATAACTACAACTGCTACAGGTTGCACGGATAACTGAGGTGTTCATTAATTAATAACTACAACTGCTACAGGTTGCACTGATAACTGACCACTATGTGTTGAAACAGCCACGTCTTCATAACCTGGGTCGCCTGTTTAGGGAGAACGCCACGCTTGTTTTTCCTCTTCGACATATCGTCGTCATCGAACAAAGCATTGAGATGCGCCTGGGATGGAAAACTGTGGGTGTGAGTCTGAGATACTGCTGGAACTGAAAACATGCCAAACATTATTTTTTATTTTTTATTTAAACATGTGAAACATATATTTGTATTCATAATGACCTATTCTTCACGTCATATGGACGTATCGGTATTACATTTACGACGATAAAACAGTTTTATTTTACTATTTGAGAGGGCAGGATGAAACATGCAAAATGTGTAGTGTTGAATGTTGCAGTAAGTCTGTGCACACATGCTTGTACTAATGGACCAAGGATGATATTACTTCATTTTAACAGTACATGTGTATACGGCATATCCTGTTATCATGGATATCATGATCGCACCAAAAATGTATCTTTCCAAAAAACTTATGTCTAGCTCCCAGAACAGAATTTGAACCCAAGCATTTGGCTCAAAAGTCCAGCATTCTCCTGTTGTGCTACCACCCACCACAATGTAAATTATAAATATCATTGATTCATCTGGAGGGTTATGATGCCAATTACAACAAACACATCCGAGATCAAACCTACACCTCCGAGACAGGTGTGCCAATCTCACCTGCGGGCGTGTTGACTTGGGGCGTCACCGGTGTGCCGACCATTCCTATCTGAGACAGAGGTGTGTTTCCGTGAATGACTGTCGCTGATGGCGTGATAGGGGTGTGAACTTGGGCGGCATTTTGAAGCTGTCGACAAATTTAGGATTAAAATATAAAATAATGGTTTGTTGATAATGTTACATGGCTAAAAATATTCTACCTGAGAGCAGGCACATTCATTCAATTTATCTATATTTTCCTGCATGTCCCACTGATTTTCAATATTTTAAAATGTTATTGTATTTTTTTTAGGGGGGATAAAAAATACAAAACTATTAACATTTTTGAAAATATTGAAAACTAGTGGGAAAATGAAGCTTGTTGCAGAGATAAATCAAATGTACATACTTTTAGGTAACATATTGACAATGAAATATGTCAACAAAATGTGAACATGGAACCACAAGACAATTAATTGAAAACAATGTTGTGTCCAAATATATGACCTTGCGACTACGACCTCACTGCAGATGCAACGACTTGCGCCATAAACGCCGACAGCGACCAATAATGTTTCAGAAAAGATTACCTGTACAGGTTGCGCCACAATTCCCTGTGGTGTCTGTACCATTTGATAGACCGTGTTCCCGGAAACGATCTGACCTTGGCTGATGGTTGCCATGGAAACCGTGTTGGAGGGAAGTCCCTGCTGAATCACCATGGTGTTTCCGTTCACGGAGGTCACGACCCCCGGGGTCATGACCTGGGGTGGGACCTGCATTTGATTGGCTGCTTGACTAGGCTGCGGGGTGCCAGGCAGTGGGGGTGATGGGTCGTCGTAGAGGTTGTCTATCCGCAGTAGGTTCTCGCTCTGAAGTTTGCCCTTCAGACACGCGATGTAGCGACTGCAGAAGTCCTTGCAGAGGTCGTTCACCTTCTCAAGTTCCAGAAGATGAATTCGCAGAACCTGGATTGCTTTCACCATCTTGAATAGAGCATCATGGGAGGTGAAAATTAGAGCGGGAAATGTTTAGAGGAGTTGGCTCTGTTTACGGTCGGGTAGTGACCGATCAGCGATAGAAACTACCTAGTATAACCCCAAATTGTGATACAAATTACAAATGTTTACAAAAAACATGAATTTCTACTAGCCCTCAGATGAGTTGGGATACCTTATCATTGGGAGAAATGGCCCGGGCTCATGGGCTAGTGTTATTTCTATCCCTTGTATGGATAATCTATAGCTGAGCAATGGTAACTGGCCATACACAGTGACAAAGAGGTATGGAGACTAGATACAGTTCAGAAATTACTGCGATACTTTGGTGGGTCAATTTTACAAGCGAAATTCCTAGAAAATTTAATATTTCAGTGAATATTGATCGATTGATTTGATTGGTATTTTACGGGGCAGTGGGAATATTTCACCCATACATGACGATTGTCATGTGTTTTTATAGTGAAAACAAACAGCCTACCAAGTTATCAAGATCATTGTCTTCGCTGAAGAAAGTCTTGTTCTCTTTCTCTTGATGTCTGACAAACGCCTGGATGTCGACATCGAAACTCTCGGACGTGGGATAGTCTGTGGAATGAGATGCTTGCTCACACTTCTCGAACAACAGTGCCATCAACGGAAACAGTGGATGTCTGTGCGGAGAGAGGTCATAAAAGATATTGACATTGTGATGCTGTGTTCTTCCTATTTGAGTAACTACCGTATTTACCCTAAAACATTGACAGGAGAAAATAACTTAATTTGTACCCATTTGAACTATTAGAAATATATTAAAATTTTAAACGATCTGTTTTCGCAAGGGTGCAAATAAATTAAATTACGCAATAATTATGGTTGTAATGTAAATGAAATGGTTTAGTAAATTGAGAAATAAAAATAATAATTTTGAAAATATCTTTGAAAAGATTAGTGTGGACAGACGATCTACTAGTAGTAGTTTTGAAGAAAGTTTTGAAGAAAGTTGGGTTTTTTTCTCTCATATTTTAGGGTATTTTTTTTTTAATTTAGCGGTTTTAATTAGGGTAATTACGCTAATTCATGTTTACTATAGATCTTTTTCAATAAACTGTTTATCATTCACTATCTATTACTATCAAAGAATTCCAGAAATTCTGAGGAGTTGAGATATGGCATAAAGAAATGCTTTCTTTGGCAGTATATTAGTATGTAGTTATACATGGTTCAGGAGTGGAGATACGGGTGAGCTAAACATGCTACGGGTGACGTGGCTGACCTGTATATTCCGTTCTTGTAGCCGTCGGCCTGCACAGCGTCCACGTCTGACTGGGGACTGCTGCACAGAGGCTGTGACACCGCGATGAGGGTCGCTCTGGAAATAACCCGCAGGCAGAGATAAAATAATTTCATATCATTATTGAAATATACCCCTACAAATATCACTGTCACCACTGCATCAGAAATAACGACTATAATATAATATTATCACCCAATACAGGCTCTGAGAGTAGATAAATGCTGTAGATAAAATTGATATCTCCCGGAGATATAAAATTGATATCTCCGGGAGATATCGTTTCAAATGATTGTTATCATGTGATCATATTCGGTCTGTTAATAACATTATAGTTGTCACCTGTGTGAACTTTCATAGTAATATGGTAGTTTGTTACAACTATATTAACCCTTAAAGTTCGGGACGTTTTTGTGGTTTTTTTTGGCCACCTGATATTTGGGTAATAATCATGGTAATACCATTTATAATGTGTAATTAATTGAAGTATTAGTATACGAAGTATACTACATACGTTATGTTCGGGCGAATGCATACATGACCCGATAAAGGGCATTGCTAACCATTTCTTCCAGCAAATCCACGATTGAATCCATTTTTGCATATAGAGTCTACAGAATCTTCTGTGGTGCCATGCCACAAGACCCGTTCGTTGTCTTTCCCAGGATTCTCTTCCGTGATTGTTTTCTTCATCAAGTCGTAATGTTGTCGTAGGTGTGGACACACAATGCGATATATCTGAAATAGTCGTCATAAATAGTCAGTCGTTACATATCGCTGAATAATAATTGTAATAATAAATTAATAAATACATTATCAAGCGTTACATATAAGTTGTAGTTGTCAGTCGTTTAATATCGCTTTAATAATAATAATAATAATAATAATAATAATAATAATGATAATAATGATAATGATAATGATAATAATAATAATAATATATCACAGCAGCTCCCGTATCCAATATGGCGTAAGCCGCGTAGGGTTCAAATTTAGAGATTTTGTTGATGTGAGTGTTCATGTTTAA
>JAVCKZ010044559.1:0-18963 GCA_034780755.1 Lepetodrilus elevatus | reverse complement strand
AAGCAGTACATATGCATGCAAGTCATGATATTAGTGAAAGATTCTAGAAAGTGACTTTAAACCCCAAATCAACCAAAAAAAGATTCCACAGGAAATGCTTTATTACATATGTTTTTGTTATATTGTATTTTGGTGGTAGCTGGTCCAAATTAGTAACTACATTACTTTCATCTAGTTCTACAGCTCCTAAAGAAGTGTTGCTATTTTAGATATTATCTGTGAAATTATCTGTGAAATTATTATCGGTGTTCATTTTCTTCCACTTCCATGGCTATGGCTCTACCCTGTGGCAGTCAATTAAAACATTTTTCTCATCTATTACGAGAGAGCAAAGAATGTTTCATCATACGTATACAAGATGGGGAAATTCCCACCAGTAGATCTTGTATTGCAAAACTCAATATTGCTCAGCTATGTAAACCAATTAAGTATATCTTTACATGTTATATGGTACATTTAATATATTAACTATTATTACCATTCTGTAATAGATTTATCTTGAGATTGCGTGGTTTGGGAAATCCTTTGAACTTCATATGTTTAGATTGGTAATAGTCCGGGTGATTGTTCTGCTGATTGTGACTTGGTTGTGAAATGGCCTCAAGAGGGACAGTGAGTCTTGTCTTGGTAATTTCCTGTGACAAGCTCCTGGCGATACCTAATCGGAGATATAGCATTATATACTTGTTAATCAATGTTATTTAATATGAAAATCAAGACAGTGCGGTTTAAAAATTGAACTATAGGCTTTTATACAAATATTCCAATGAACATAAATCATATATCGTGAACTTTAGAATGAGGTTGGTAATGATGCAGGCAACAGTTGTTATGAATGATGTCTGCATCATGACATTTTTATATGTCATCACAATGAGATATTGTCATCTGTTGGTCAATGTGTGGCACATTTAGATGTTAGACCAGTTTACGTCGCCAGATTTTAAGTGAATTGTGGTTGATCTCGTGTCTACCTACAATCCCTAGAGTCGCAGGCTGGCCAGGAAATGAATCCAGACATCAGTGCCTGCTGTTCTCTCAGTGGTACAGAATGCACTGTTCTGTGTAAGAGAGAGACACAATGTCATAGAACTGGTGCCCATAGGGACCGGTGCTGAACGTACTGTTCTGCTTGATGCAAACATGTGGAACCAACATGTGACAAATAAGAAAATCAAAAATTGCTGAGTTTCCTTAAATCCCATGAAGCCACTTTGGGAATATTTATAATGGCAAATTTGGATTGTAGACATTTTACATAAAATTTAGTATCCTTGGATTTACATACAACCAACTTCTGTTTGTAAATAAGTAACATTGATAAGTTTATTTTCATTCCAAATTTAATGTTGACCCTTAGCCTAACCAGAAAAGTAATATTTAATAAGGTGCTTGGGAATATTCAAGTAATATTCAATGCCAATGTCTTAATATAATTAAGGTTTAATATTATGTCATCTGTTGCCATGGCTATACCGTGTCTCCTACAAGAAATACAAGTTTTTCATGGACACCTTGTGAATTACAAATATTTTTCCGATGAAGTTGTTGTGTTCATATTATTTTTTCTTTTAAAAATCAGCAGTTAGCTGAAACTAATAAGGTTTTCCTCATGTCCAGAAGCATGAAATCGAAATGTTTACTTTTTTTGTTGTGTTTTTCTCAATAACTTAAAATCAGAAAATTGCTTCTTCAAAACAGTGTATTTATTTCTATGTAATCATGCCAAAATGCTGAAACTTCAACTGAAGAAGAAATGTGTTTACCACCTCTGAGAATACAGAAGGTTCTTCCACATAGGTCATTATTTGTCAACTTGAAACTGAAATAGGGAGCCATCCATCACCTTGCTACAAGATATCAACAAGATGGTCACGAGAACAAGTAATCAGTTTACATTGAGTTGACTTGGTAAGAGTAGTGTAAGGGGAGTGGAAAGCAAGTGTCTGACAGGCTCATTTAGTTGTATACAAGGTGCTGCTTCCGATAGTCGATTGCAAAATCTAAAGACCAAAGTTTGACTGATTCCTTTGAGTGGGAGCTTCTCCAAACTGAAGAGAAGACTGAAATGCACTGTCCCTTTAACTCTCTCCATGCTGAAGGCAACTGGAGATGTCCTGTGTTAATATATTCCCATAGTTATGTCCATTGGTGCCTCTGTGCAACCAATTCTCATTGGTCTTTCAGTACTACTACATGGTTGTTACAGGCTTGACTCCCATCATTAGCAGGTTTAACCCTCTCCCTGCTGAAGGCGAATTAACTTGCCCGATCACATGCAGAAATAGAACACTTTGATTGTATTCAGCAGGGAGAAGGTTAAGCAGGATCATTTCCGTTTCCATTTCATCAAATCAAAATTGATTTATTTTTAAATTTATTGTTTTATGTTTCAGGTAAGACATTGGTGTTTTCTCTTGTCAGTGTGCCATGTCCAGGGTAAGTCTACTATTTAAAACAGTCATTCTACTATAGTAAAATGGTATGTCTACTAGTACTATAGTACCAGATAGAGTTGATGTGCTGCTCTCAACATGCTGAAAGTATCTCAAATGCGCTACCAGACGCAATTCCATTAGTACTGATGAGGTACCAGTGACCTATTATCACTGTAACCTTGTCATTAGGAATTCAAGTAAACGTTGTCAGTGTAGGAGGTTAATAGCACTAATGTTAGTGTGCTGGACTACAAGCCCAAAAAATTCAGGTTTGAATCCCAAGCACATCCTGCTTTGACGTAAAACAATAATTCACTCACTCACTTAACCTTCTCCCTGCTGTATACAATAAAAGTGTTCTATTTCTGAATGTGATCAGGCAAGTTAACTTGCCTTCGGCAGGGAGAGGGTTAATTATGCACTGTTCAAATTAGTGTTTTTGTACTAGATCCCCTGACATTTCTGATAATCTGGTAATCTGAAGCAACCAATGATTTCATAATGACATGCTTCAGGACCAATACTTATTTTATTGACTATTTCTTTTACATAACATTAAGATTCTATGTTATTCCATACTATGCTAGTCTCCTTGCTGTGTAAATGCCAGCCAAGGCTGTTTGCCAAGCCAGTTGAGAATGTCAGTCTACACATGATCCATTTGTCTGCCAGGTAATAATTTGTCACAATATACATCTAGGTGTACATGTTTACTGTGAACTAGAATGTTGGAAGTATTATTGACATTTCCTGGCTTTGGGCTTTGTATGCATTCTTTGTATTTTTGTGAAAGAAACTATTCTGAGAGTTGAAGACTGTATTGTTTACATGTAATTTAATATAAATCACCTAATGGTTCACTCTTTTAAAAGTACAGTTCACCGTTTTTGAAAATTGGGTTTCCTGCCAAGTTGTATGGAGGCCACATTGTTTAAAGAATTTCTCACTGTCATCCAAGTTTTATCCTTTGCAGCTAATTCATTCTCAAATACCCCTGCTTCACAATAAGAACCTTGTTGTCGGATATCAAAACATTTCCGGGAAATTAATTCCGACTTTGTCACACATATTTACAGAATGAAAACATCGCTACCTTTGATGCTTTGAAAGATTTTCTGAAATTAATTCTTTCTAATTATAATGGACACTTCTTTCTTTGAACTGTCAGTGTTGTGTGCTGCTTTGAAGTGATGAAGAATGCTCTTGTCTATGTTTGATGTCAATGAAAGAATGAAATCCAATAGCACGTTTTCACCTGAGAACTACCAAGTGCTGGCGTTATTCTATCTGCTGCTGTGAGTAGTTTTCTCATTCCTGTAGGCTCGTGCGTGTGTCCAGTGAAAGAACACAATAATGAAGATATGCAAGAAACTATTTTCAATTTTACGTCATAATTACAGATTTGAGAGGTATTTTTAACAATATTTTTGTATCAATGCAGAAATACGTGTCCAGTGAAAGAACACAATAATGAAGATATGCAAGAAACTATTTTCAATTTTACATCATAATTACGGATTTGAGAGGTATTTTTAACAATATTTTTGTATCGATGATGCAGAGATATCTTGTGACATATTAGCGATATTGCTTTCAAAAGAATATCAGTGACGGAGAATTACTTATAGATACCATGTGGCAGTTCCGTGACACTTCTATACAAATTGAGGTAGTATTTTCGACGAGAGTCTAATCAGTTGGAACCCTTGTTACAGTGGCTGTCCATGGAACTAGGCATGCCATTGCTATTCAAGCTGCCTAATGAGACCCTGACAGTGGTATTAATGCTTACAAGACTGAACCTAATTATTGCTGATTAATAGCGATAGCAAACCTCAATGATTATCAGCTCAAAGAGACCCTGTAAAGGCAGATGACCAATGTGAAGAGTTCAGATGTTCAACGGACAAAGCAAAGAAGCTCAATTCTATGGAAGTTGTGAACAAGAAAGTGTATATCCAGATGTTCTAGTATTAACAGGGCTGGGTGTGGACACACACCTTCCCACACATCTTGCCCTGGTTTGGCCTCACATACGCAAGTTTAGCCAACAGCTTTTCCTAATGCCTTTCCTTGGAAGTTCATTGGTTGATTGTTTCTGGTGATTGCACTTGATGACCAGTTTGAGTATTAACCCTTTGCCTGCTGGGATAGGTGTAATTACTGATATTTGTGCAGGGTTCAATTTAGTAACTAATTTGGTCACCATGGCAACTTAATTTTGCATATGACGACCAATATTTCAATATTTCAATATCTTTTGCAGTGTTTTAGGATATGCAGGAGTCATTGGTTCCTTGATAATGTTTGTAACTTTGAGACATGTATGTGCCATCTTTAATTGCCCCAATATGAAAGATGGTTAGGACCTGATAATGCTCATGATAATAGTCACATCGGCATTCATCAAAGACCTGATAATGATAATGATAATAGCTATATCGGCAATTGTCATCATTGTTAGCATCCAGTACCACAGCACTGGAGCCAAGTACATCACGTTAAGCAAACCATCTTCATGATATATTACATATAGCATTACATTTTTATCAGATAATAATTTTTAATTTTTAATTTTTTTTAAGATAGACAGTGTTTTAGTTTTCAATCAATAATGTAAGTCCACGTAATTGTTAGTTGTGCAAGTAAACCATGGGAACAGTCTGATAAAAATATATATAATTTTTTCTTTTTTTTTCTGCAATAAACATCTAACGTTGCAACTGTTTCCGTTCAATAATTCAAAATGTAATTATGGATGAATTTTTAAATGAATTGTTAGTTGTGTAACATGCATGTGCAAGATGGTGAGAGATTGTCTGTTTTTGCTAAGATAACCAAGTATAATACACCTAGTCTAGTTGTTCGTTGTACAACAAAGATGGTCTGGATTAATATGATGCCAGCTCTTGCTTACACTGGCCATTCTTACAGTTCAGTGCATAAATGTCATTGTCCAACTATTTGTCCTCAGATACTAGTAGTTTCTAGTTTCTTATCGCAATCAACTGACCATTGGAGAGTTCACACCTTGGTAGACTGACCCCCCATCTATTTCCCTACAAATAGATATTATTTCCTCATGAATGACAAGTGGCTAGTGTAACCATTGCCCAAGAGGCATGCTGAGATGAGGGTAGGTTTCGCGGAAGTAGTTCAAAGATTGTCTAAGAAATAATTACCACTCAGCTCCACATACAGCCGATGGGGGTCCTCATAATCACGGACCAGTAACCAAGATCTAGTCCTGTCTCTGAACTGAAATAACATGATGCAATTTTCAGTTGACCACCAATTGTGTTGATTACATTCATATGATGGCCTTCATGACGTCTACATTTCTAGAGGATTTGATCAGTGGGATAGAACCCGACTGAGTGGCAGCTACGTTAGCGTCCTCTCACGTTGTAGTCAATGCTGCGTGTTAGGTTGCCGTTCTGTAATTCTTGTCTGACGAGATGTAATTGGCGTGACGATTCAATGTCCATTATAAGTAAACACATTCTGTACATTGCTGTGTGTTATTACAGTGAATACAATCCTTGCCCCGAGATTAAGAAACTTCTGAGTATGACTCCATACTCAACTCAGAATTTTGTTCGTAAAACGTCATGTGACGTCATAACCCTACTCCCACAGCATACTCAGGCTATGATGTCACATGACGAACAACATTCTGAGTTGAGTGTGGAGTCGTACTCAGAAAGTTTTTAGTAATCTCGGGGCCTTGTCTTGATCAAACTTTGCTCAGATCACCACAAAGAAAGACTTGTATCAATGTTATGAGGATCTCCCTATTCTGAAGATCTCCCTATTTGGAGTCATCATGAAATCCAATGGACAACGATGTTAAACATGCATATAATGTAAATTGTTTAACTGTTTCACGTATATACCCAGTCAAGACCTTCGAGTCATTACTCGCATGTCCAGATCGCTGAAAACTCTTTAAGTTTCCGTCACAACTCTTGGTGTACTGGCGACAGTTTTCTTTCAAATCTAATTCATTGCAGCGACTTGGTTAAACGAATGTTGTGTACGAGCACTCACAAGAAATCTCACATCTCGCTGGGCGACAGTTGGCCGTCTCCTTTCATTAGCTATGTTTGTGGAGCAATACACCATCCTGTCTCTCTGACAGAACGGTGGCCCGCGCTGCCAAATCACTACTTCCTGAACTCAATGAACTCAGATTTGCCCATTGTTGTCTCCAAAGTCTTGGAAATTTTCAGGAAAAACCTTTAAGTGGTTATATCATTTATCGGCCAATACTGGCTTCCACGTGAGATGTAGATTGTCTGCGAGTGATAAACAGCTTCTTCTGTAGGTATCCAATTCAGCTGTTAATGTTCTGTAATTTGAATGTCACGGAACAATTGTCCAGCATCTTTTCTTTTGGCTCCACAGGAAAATTCAATGTGTCTCCTTAACCTTCTCCCTGCTGAATAAAATCAAAGTGTTCTATTTCTGCATGTGATCAGGAAAGTTAAGTCACCTTCAGCAGGGAGAGGGTTCAATAATTTTAGAATAATGTTCAGTGATAAATAAAATCACACAATCGTGCCTTTGAATATAAAAGTTATCAACAGGAATAGTAAAATTCACCAAAACAAATTCCCTGAGATCCAGCATCAATGTTAACAAAGTTTATAATGCCTTTTGGACAGCATATGTATGAAAAACCTCGAAAGAAGTTTGTACCAAAGTGCATACTCATATTAATACAAATGTTAGGTATGAATATAAAGAAATTCTAAATGTAGATATATAAAAAATGTCCTTTCAGAGGATGAGAGTTTCCCTGTAGGTAAAGATGACTCTTTGATCCACTTATGCCAAAATGTTTAATTGTAATGTGTGCATTTTCCATAAAGAATTCAATAAAATATTTAATTACCACCACCATCACCATCACCATCCCCATCCATAACCCACCCAACCCCATCCTCCTTCCTACACACATTACCCATTACATAAAATACACACACAAAAATAAGAAAAAGAAAAAACGAACAAGAAGATAATAAGACATTGATACGCTCAAAGTCTGATGCCCTGGGTATTCAGCACAGACTACTACGAGCAGTAATATTCAGTTCTTCACATTGACAAGCTTTCCCCGTTACCAGGCATGTTTGTGATGACTTCCAATCTGCCAGGGAAATGACAACCGCTGTCCAGCAGCAGAATGCAAATTGCACGTAATGGGCCGGGATTTGTCCAATGATAACCTAGGAACTATCGGCAGTAGGCTTGTCAGCTTCTATCTCCACTCGTGTTAGGCAGTTCTGGTCGTGTTGCTGCAGTTCTGCTCTTGTTCGGCAGCCAGCGCTTCGTGCAAGATAAGTTGTGGCCTTGTGTAGCATCTGTCTGCACGATACCAGCATTAACGACGTACCTTTTATTGTAATCACATTTTGTGTTTACAATGCCGGCTTAGAGAGGTCTGTCAGGGGCTGGTCGGGCCGCATCAGAGGGTCATCAGTAGTAGTACTGCACCTCATTAAGTTCTTCTTTATCTCAATATAATGAAAATTTGATACTGAGATTTGTCATATCAGTCAATTAGCTATCCATTCAGGCTTTCTGTTACAGCGTTCTGTTAGATCAACTGTAAATAAGAAGAATAATTAATTATTATTATTATAATTTTATTTAACACTGATCATTATTCTAAAGTTCTTTAAGGAGACACATTGAATGTTCCTGTGAAGCTAATTAATAATAAAAGAGTCATTTTTAAAAATATACACTTAGAATTCTAAAAATAATAATAAGAATATATAGATATCTATACAGCCGTCATTCATTTAAAGCAATATGTTATTAATTGTAAGTGAAGTAATCTTGAAAGTGGCTATAAACACCAATACCAAATTATTATTTTTATTTTGTGTTTATTATTTAATATTCCTCCCAATAAAATGTTGATATTATTTTAATGGACACAGCAATGAAAGATTCCAGTAATATACTAGACATACAAATATCATTTGGATTATATCGATATATAAGAAAGCAATTTGAATTCCTAACCATTCAATTCAAAATAAACTTTACAACCTTCTTAAAGTACGGACTATATTTATCTTATGTAATAACATTGCCTATTGGAAGATACGTAATGTAGAAAATCTATTTAACTTAATAAGGAACTGGCTAGACAGTCCAGTGGGAGGAATTTGGTAGCATTAGAGTTTATTTTTATTTTTATTGAAGACGTATCTCTCTGTGCTATCATTCCCTTACATTCCCTGCATTCCATTTTCCTAATTCATCCTGTGCAGAGATTTATGATGGCCACAATGTTAGTTTATTCCTTTCCCAGATAAATACAGATTTTCTTAGTTCAGTTTAAAACCTTCAGTTTAAAACTTCTAAACCTCCCACTCTATAGATTGGATGGATCTTTATCAAAATGAAGTATTTGCACCGTAGGAATTGTTACGATTGTACATGGACAACATGTTTCATGGATTCTTAAAAAAAATAAGAAGAAATGCAAACTAAAAGTGCCAATAACGTCGATGTTCAAGCTAGTAAAGTGGTGCCATCAAGCTGCAAATACAGTTGGATGAGACTTGATTATAATTCACAGACATGTGATGTCCATTTTATTTCTGTTTAAAAAAAATCTAATGGTATTTATAGTTCTGTTGTTGCCAGAGGAAGTATGTGTGTGTGGTAGGTGTGGGTGTGTTAGTTTTGTGTGCACGTGTGTGGGTGTGCATGTGTTAATTTTGTGTGCACGTGTGTGGGTGTGTGCATGTGTTAATTTTGTGTGCACGTGTGGGTGTGGGTGTGGGTGTCCACGCATGTGTGTACAATGTAACAAGTTCCTGCTTGACAACTTGCCGACATATCCATTTATTTTTCATAAAAACCTCGTCAAGCATACGCTCACTTGAGTTCAGGAAATCTTCATTCCAAACTTCTAAACCTGATGTGCCTGAAAACTCAGCCTTAGATCCGTCCCATCATCTCCTGCCTCGGCGCTACCCGATACCTGCAGACCAACTGGCGGCATCTCACACAGTGACATTTTGCATATTGAAGATCTGGACGCGAAGAAACGTGAATGATTTCTACGAGGGAAGCGTGCGGGACTGTTTGAAGACTGCTTGCATGTGGCAGAGAACGCCACGAACAGATCAATATGTTTTTCTATGAGCAGGAAATGTCAGCTTAAAGGGGTTCCAAGCTACCAGTGGAGACTGGTGACGGAGACTGGTGCTGTAGAATGATGCTAGAGACTGATGCTGGAGACTGGTGACGGAGACTGGTGCCGGAGACTGGTGCCGGAGACATGGAAACCAGCCAGCAGACCCAATCCAGTCCTCGTAGGCCCCATGTGTTGATGTAGAGCTTTAACCGTCATCTAGAGTGTTTTCCCAATGCTATCAAGCAGTTAACCTGTCATTGTTACAGACCAACTTTTATGTTAATCTCATCAAACCTTTTTACCGGCTGGTGTTCAGCTGCATCGGTCAACAGCGCGATCCGTGGTTAAACACCGCTGTCTGGGATGCTCAATGGGGGGACCATAATCTTTAATGTTCGTTGACAAATGTCAGTGTACTGATAAGATGACTACAGCTCAGAAAGAAAATAGATAATTATTATGGTTATTTGAAGATTAATTGATCAAATTATTATATGGAATGTAAATATGTTGTAACTAATATCACTAAACAAATGTTCTTGGCCACTATTTATTAAACATGTAAGTTTTCTTAGAAATCGCTTTGAATGTATTTAGATTAATAGCTAAAAGTTATTCTCCAAAAACTTATATTTAAAAGTTATTTACTGTCAGTCTTAGAATGCTCTTGGAGCAACCTCAGTCATCTGGTTATGTCAATGACGCATTCAAGATTATATTTTTAGATTTTTGAAGCATTTAATATCCAGTCCAGAAGTGTTTGGGGCAGATCTTAAAAGTAACTCAAGTTCCTTTAGGAAAGCTATGCATATTGAGTAGCTGGTTTCAGATTATTTGTCAGTTATAATACTTCTCTCACATGTCAGTTCAGTAAATAGCACGTATTCATATTTTCAATATATTCGTCATTTTAGATGGTTGTTTCAATGTTGGGCATCTATAGTGGCAGTTATTCCATCCCTGAAACAACTTTTAAGATTTTCTGGGCGTTCTGTTCATGAGACATGCCATGTGTTCAGATATGTATAACCAAATATTCATCTTCCTGTTCCAGATTACTTTCAGAGTTGATTCTATTTGAAGCCTATCTAGTTAGATTTGCCACAACAACCCAAAAAAATATCACATTGATGAAAAAGTGTATCAGAAAAATAAATCGCTTGATATTCCAGGGTTTTATTTCAGGGATTTAGCTAGCATATTTATTTTTCTCGCTGTACAAGTTATTTCTTGTAATGGAGAAAATATAGACTATGCAGTGTTCGAATTAATAGGGGGTCCGGAGGTCATTTGAAAATCTGCAATGTTAAAGGTATCTGTGTGAAAATTACAGATTTTACCACCTTTAACCTTCTCCCTGCTGAATAAAATCAAAGTGTTCTATTTCTCCATGTGATCGGGCAAGTTAACTTGCCTTCAGCAGGGAGAGGGTTTACATTGGGCCTAAGGAGAATGAGCCCCTCATTATTTTCATTGTTTCGAACCCTGCTATGTATCATATGTCTTGCTTCAATAAATAGGTCAGGTATGTCTCTACTGATATGCACTTTTAACGTCATGAACACGTGCATGTATCAACTATTTACTAACCATCGACGGAAATGTCTTGGACATTGTTTCGGACGTCGACCATGCTGAAGTACAATGGCCAGCGAGGGTGACTAACTAGTCATCATATTCTCTTGCAATCCACCAAGACCAGATGAAAAGAAATAACAAATGTCTTAATGAAGATCAGAAAGCTTCTCATCAGGAGTTGTACAATGTGACTTCATCAATCATTGTCCCCCGCTGGCCGCCAGTTTACGCTGAATATACTGCCCATTATTCCCATTGATGAATTGACCATTGAGCCCATACCGGCCTTGGCATTACTGTGCTGGGCAGATTGTTATATTTGTATGCTTGATTTAATGCCTAATGTATTGACAGTCCACGTTATTGAAGACCTGTTGTTTCATAGCAATGTTGTTCTGTTCAGATTAACTAAATGTTGGATTTTCTGGGGGTGGCGGCTTCTATTAAAATTCATTGCCATTAATCTTGTTGGGAATTGATAATATTGCACGGAGTAAGTGTTATGGATCGGTCATTTTTCCCTGTGTTCACTGGATCTTATACAATGCCTGATTTTTTCATACCGACCTATCGGAGATCATCTCTAATTTCAATCAGGTTTAGGTGAAGAAATGTAAATTATTATCCTTCTTTTAACAAGCTGGTCATTGTCATGTTAGTAATGCACCATTAATGTTCCTGTATCTGATTGAGCATGACCATGTCCATGTAAGCATCCAGTTGATCCATGCACGCACCAAGGTGATCATTTGTCAATCAAATTTTCCTTCTTGTGAATCAGTTCTGATCTATATCTTAAGACTACCATCGTGTGTGTCATGTTTAGCATGAATAATTACCTTGATCTATTGTTAATGTAGTACTCAAGCCGACCGTCTTCAAAGTGATACATTCTCTAATTAATTCATCTGCCAGCTTGCTTTTACCCACCATTGATCCTCGTAGTTGTCAGACCATCCACGCCACGGAGCAGGCCTCCATAGGATTCATTCTCGCACTATTAGCCGAACATAACCTTAGATCATTCCTGTTTGGATTTCCGAGATTTATCGCGATCCGCACTGATGCAGACAAGTTTATCACACATCCTGTGTAGTCCTATTCCATCTCGAGGACGCAGTCTGACACCGTCTGAGGATTTACTTCAGCTGCAGTGTGGTCGATACCAGGGCCACCAGAATTCCTTCATAAAGCAATAGGTGTGTTGTTTGCTTGTATAGGAAATGTCGGTCAAAACGTGATCATGTTGATCAAATTGGTCCGTTCTGTATGAATATATAAGATTATGTTGCTTATTAAGTAGAAGTTGTTCAATCCCGAGAGAGGAGCTTTCTGTATTAGGTGTTCAATCAAAGCGATGAAATCGGAATTGGTTAGATAGGTCATCAACAAGAGTAGGTTTAACTTACTTTAACTGCCTCGTTAATTCAATCGGTCAATCGGGATCGCCCTTGTCATCACACTTGTCATCATGATACATTTGTTTTACTTAGCAGAGAGATCATATTCATGTGTATAGCTTTCCATAGCGTTGTTACACATTTGTATTACTCACCAGAGAGTTTATTAACATTTGCATTACTTGTCAGAATTTATGGACACTTGTATTACTTACCAGAGAGTTTATGGACACTTGTATTACTTACCAGAGGTTATGGACACTTGTATTACTTACCAGAGTTTATGGACACTTGTATTACTTACCAGAGAGTGCATGGACACTTGTATTTCTTACCAGAGAGTTTATGGACATTTGCATTACGGTACTTACCAATTTATGGACATTTCATTGACTCACTCAATTCCAACAGCTGACCATATCCCATTGTAACATCGCATGAAAGTGTCATGATGCACGCTTCATTCATCACAACCATTGCAAGTGCTACCAGCAACCGTGCCATAAAGTTCACGATATATGTCATATTTTCATGGTTTGCATTCATTGGAATACTTTTATCGATGCCTATTATTCTATTTTCAAACCATGCTGTATCGATTTTCAACAAACATAACTTTGATTAGCAAGTATCTAATGCTATATCTGTTATTAGGTGTTATTGGTAGCCCATCACCAGAAATGACCTCGACGAGACTTACCTCTTTATTGCTTTTCTATATTGGACAAGTAGTGTTAGTTCATTATTCTACACCATTGTCCACACATTAACTCAGATAAATTGCAGTGGTCGGATTTCACAACATTACCGATCGTTCTGCTTCAGGAACAGTAACTGCCGCTGTGTCGTATTATGTGTGACCATCACGACATGTCTTGTATAATTCTACGTTGTAGTTGTTCGTGCATGCATCATTTCCCCAGTTTATTCGGCTATTTTGCTCCGCTGGTTTATCGCGCTATCTGAGTTATCGGTTCAGTGAGTTATCACTGTAACTGGTCAATTGGGCAGGCTGGTCGCATCACTTTGACATTGTCTGGCAGCGCATTAATGTGTGCATCATGTCCCTTATTGGCAATTTTCTCCATTTCCTTCAGTCTTTGATCATCTCATGTTCTCTTGCATGTCGTGCAATTGGAATCGATACACAAGTAATAACATAATGTAGATCGGAGGATGTTAGTTTGGCAAGTCATTTAGCATGTCCCGTCTCTTGTGTCACTCTGTCAACACTGAGGGGAGTGCCTGCTACTAACATTGAGATGTCTTTTTAACAAGTTTGGCAATGTCCTTGGTCCACACTGTCAAATTATATTTGTCAAAGTTGACTTTGTTGAAAAATTTTGATAGTATGGATGAGCATTTATGACCAATGTCAAGTTGTCTGTGTACTTTTAATTTTACTTACTCCCTTGAGATACAATTACGAACATGTTCATAGTGAGTGTATTGAATAAATAGAAGCACTTAGGAAATGATTAGAGTCTTCTCTATATTGAATGTTCCAGCCTCTAGCAATTACCACCATCCTACTCAAGTGGACCTGATGTAATAATTTACATCACTCACTATTGTCACTCTTGGGGCGGGATGTAGCGCAGTGGTAGAACATTGGACTTCTGAGCCAAAGGTTCCAGATTCAAATCCTCACCCCCCGGGATTATAGAAAGCGACTATAAACTCCAATAAAAAATAAAAATAAAAATTTTTAATTGTCACTTGTTACGTCATTGGTCTGTCTGCAATACTTCTGTAGCAAGAGCATACCAAGGTCTCTGACTCTATCATCTGACCATGCTTATCTAGTACATCAGCGTGGTTCACGTAATATCTACAATACATGCCAGAGCATCTAACCACATGAAGATCATCATATTGTTATTGAGCATGCCGATTGATGACCAGAACCAATTTACAGCAAGTGTTTGTCGTGACTTGTCAGGCAGCGTCATGACGCCAGAGCCGAATGTTTCCCCCTCCCAGCCAGGAGAGCGCACAATCGTGACCACTAACAACAGGAGGCCAACCTGTACTTCCCAGGCCTCTTCAACACGCAGTCATTATCTGGATTCAGACCAGGAGTGGTTATTTGCAACTGGAGACGTGACTTATTATAGGTCATTTTCCTTGTTAACATTTTATTGTGCTCGCCAGTCAATGCCTGGTCATTTGTGGTCATAGTCAATGTCATCAGTGCTCATACAGCATGTCTCGGTCAAAATTTAAATTATAGATGCTAATGATAGTTGGTTGTCATTGAGGATAAAGGTCTAAATTGAAAGAATTATTAATGTTCAAAAATGGTAATTAGTTCTAATCATAGTTCTAATCATGTATCATCATTGATATTTCAAGAAACAAAACGGAGAATTTATTTTTACATAAAGTAATGTGACTTTCATTTAATTCATGATTTCACCACTTTTGGAATTTATTATTGAAGGATCTTTATTTGCTGATGTGATGTTTATGAAATACGGTTGCCATAGCATGAGAAAAAGAAAGAGAGGAAAAGAAGCTATTCTAATTCACAGCCTATTGAAGCTCTGGGACCTCTTGGCCCATTGAACCATGCATGGACAGGAATGGAATATCATTGGTAATCTACCCAGAGGATACTTGGCACAGGCTGGCAGAGAGAAACGTAATCCTTCTGTATGGTCTTTGCCAATAGCCAAGTGAAATTCTAGATAAGAATGGAAATATCCCCCATTTCCTGGCAACCAGGGAAGTATGTTCCGCCTGGGATACAATCAGCCGTTCTGAAGGTCACGCTCCAGGGCAATCATATGGATTGCTAACTGCTGCCCTGTGTTGCTTACAATCATCGCCAAGTGGAAGTCAGTTGCTGCCACCCAGCATGTCCACCGCACTGTAACGATGCAGTAAATCAGATCGTGGAGGGCTACTTTGGCGACCTGTTGGAGGATGTAGAAGGATTTCATCCCCTGGGTCTACTCGGTGTGTCGTCAACACTCCGCTGGCGCTATCATTGGCACCATCAGCACCTGTCGTTGGCACCATCAATGCCACTGTCAATTCCACCATCAATGCCAAGTTGTCAATGTCAGTATCAATGCCAGTATCAATGCCACTATCAATGCCACTATCAATGCCACTATGGAACATTCCACGATGTCATTCCTCCATCTGGCATCGCAGTGGTTTTTATGCTGCTGTGGATGGAAGTTGAAGTAAGTCCTCTCGCCGGAGGCTACAGTCCACTAAAGAACAGCTAAGCCTATCAATTAGCATATGTTGCCATCCAACCCCCACCAGACACATCGTAAAAACATTTTATGTCCATTTCTTGTCAATGGACAGAGAGAGCGTAGAAAGGGAGCATCATGTAACTTGTATTCAGACCAGATTTTTACTCCTAGGCTTCGGCGCCAAGAAAATACCAGCTCATTAAGACTACATTACCATTTTCTACGTCTATGTGCAATGGGTGTTTTTTTTCAAGAAATGTTCACACTTTCACATCCATCCCTAATGTAGTTGACAAGTTCTACAATGACGTGTGACATATTGATGTTTCAAGATAAAAAAGAAACCACGATACCTTTTTTTACGATGTTCTGATAGATAGCTTTTTTTAACCGACTATTTCAATATATAAGACAGCCAATAACATGCAAGGAAATATATTAGTTTACAGATTTGAGCTGTCAGCAAACGGTTTTCAATAGCATTGCTAGTTGGAAGCCAATAAATGTCAGCGTTGGTTTGTATTTCACGTAAGTGAAAGACGTGGACGTACAACTCGGATCGCTGGCATTGTGACGAGATCCACCACTTGTTCACTCTCCCAGTTAATCGTGCTTCTTTTAAACTGTAGATGTGCATTGTAACAAAAATAACTACACGTTTATTTCCTTCATTGTTTAATTGCTTGCTACTGTCTGGCCTCCTACGCTTTAACCGCCACTCTGCTGGAGCCGACATTGACTGCCCTGCAGGACTTGTCAGAGTGCTGCCAGAAGGAAGATAATTGAACAATCCAGTGGTGTATTTATACTTTAATCTGGTCAATTCCCATGACGACATTGGAACACGTGTTGCTGTTGGCATAATGCTTGCATCTGAGGCTATTCAACACATACTCCCACCTTCATGACATTTAGAAACTCACCAATACAATAATATTGTCTTGATGATATCAGCAATAATTTCTCTTATAATGCACCTTCATGCTATTTAGAAACTCACCAATACAATAATATCATCTTGATGATATCAGCAATAATCTCTCATATAATGCACCTTCTTCATGACATTTAGAAACTCACCAATACAATAATATCTTGATGATATCAGCAAAGATTTCTCATATAATGTACCTTCTTCCTGACATTTAGAAACTCGCCAATACAATAATATCATCTTAATGCCATTTAGAAACTACACAAACAAATATATAATGCTCTGATGATACCAGAAATATTTCTCATTATAACCGTGTTTCCATCTATCAGTTTCCTGATTACCTTGAATTGTTCCCAACAGAAGATGACTGTCAGAAGACAAATATTGACTTTGGAATGTCTATTAGGTGGAATTGTGTGCACACCAGACCACTGGCCCACTGTCGTCTCTGACGAGTAACAATGTGGAATAAAAGATTTCTTAACCCTAAAAGTGACATCAATGAATCTGTAATTTAATTAACAAGAAAGAGATTTCATGGGCAGAAATGTTATGCCTCCCTACAGAGCTGTATGTGACTGTTACTTGTTCAACTGCTTCCAAAGTAACACAAAGGTTAAAGAGCCTACTATAAGAATATTGATCAAAGTACGTAAAGGGTTGAAAGAAGACCTTGGAACTGTAAAGAAACATTAGGAATCAATACAAAATGACACCCATTTATTTCTTTTGTGATTCCCTGCCATGGCTAAATCTAGACGTTGTCAATTTTACGATATATAGGCGTTTGAGCCAACACAGACATTTCCTAGCATGTGTTTTTCTTCTCAGGTTACTTGATGGATATCGATAGCTGGATGAGCCATACACTGGGCTGAGATTTATGTGAGGAGGAATTCCAGGGTCTTTTTCTGTCCAAGCTGTCTTGTCATGGGGTTGAAGCAAATCATTCCTTGACTTTGACAAGATTAGTTCCACCCATGTTTGCAGTAAAATGGTCTGACCGCTATTAAACAAAATTCAATGACAGTCGTAAATACATATACTGTTTCATGTTAAAAACAGTTGTACATACTTATCTCTGAAAATTCCCTTCTTGGTTACAACATGCAGAAACACATGTGGTAGCGACTGTAGGTTCAAGATTATGTTTTGATCACCAGACTGGTTCAATCCCAGGTTCAGGCACATGTGTACAACTCGATGAAGGGAAAGTGTACGTGTATTTCCGATATCCGAAATGAACGAATTGATGCTTTTAAAAAGTGTAGATTAATTTCTGATATTACGTACATTTTCTCTGAGAAAGTGTACGTGTATCCAGATATACACATTACACTTAGAACAAAAGAAACCATGGCAACGAGACCGGATGAGGAATATAAGTGATCATTATTATTATGGAAATATGATGGCTATTATTCTTGTAATGAGCACTCATGTAGCATGAGCTGTCAATGTTCACAGATGGTACGACCTTTGCTAGTATATTTAGAACAATAGGTACACATGAACGTATTGTGCGTTAATTGGTGTATGCTTCCCAGTACACATACACACAACTCAAATACAAATATTATGAAACTCAACTATCTTGTTGGATCTAGACAACTGCACACAAGTAAGATCGTCATTAATATTGTTAACCTCAAGGTCAAATTTACTGCACAGACATGACAGGACAGTCAAGTTTCGCAATAATTGGATTTCAGTCTTACGTGTGTACTAGGTATTAGTTTATTGGTTCCTTTGTCAAGGTTTCCAGGGTTATCCTAATCAATTTGTACTCAAAGAACACTAATTAGGCTTATTTGGTTCATTAGACGATGGGAAAGTTTGTTAATGATCATATACACTGATTTATATTTTCAATTAATTCTGTTTCTAGGATAAATCACGTTATATATGAAATGTTTGTCAAATACTGTACTATAGTACAACCAGTACACAGTTAATCAATTTTTCGTTGATAGTTTTCTTTGAAAGTATGGGTAAAATATTTGTGTTGTAAATGTAAGGCACTACATTTAAAAAACCACATCACGCTATCAATATAGATGCAATCAATAAGACATACGAATTCTCTGGAGATAATTACTTTCATATTATGGAAGCAAATTACTTAAGTTAATTTGACTAATCATTAAAGGCATAATATTACAGCTGATAGACCTGGATAATGGACAAACAAATTTCGATCTGAGACTAATTGCGCTTGATTTATCCACCTACAAGT